>OY855908.1:33889304-33969304 GCA_963693305.1 Meandrina meandrites
CGTTGGGGTGACAAACCCTCACGTCGAAAAAGGCAGAACTTTGTCGATCCCAAAAACCGCGTGCATGAATATCCAGGCGAGCGTCAGGGGCTTTATTGACACCTCTGGGCAGCATCTCTCCAGTGATTTCTTGTAGGACTGGTTCCACTTCAACGTCATAGCAGACCATGTTAAGCATTTCAGCTTCGAGATCGCGGACTTCATTATGCCGTTGTATGATGAAGCCACCACGCCTGCAGATCATAGCATGGTCGGTGTTAAAGACTTCGCCGCAGACGCAAACCGATGGAGTGTCATTTATATCCCAGTCGTACCTCAGGTGGATAGCATCCTTAAATTCCCTCTTATTCAAGGTAAAATCCATATCCTTTAGAGGGAGGACCGTCAGCCAACTTGAGGCCCCTTTTTCTGTTGCAAGCTCAACAGCTCTCTTAGATCTATAAGGAAGATCACTCTTAACTTCCTCGAGATTACCACTCAAGCGTTGTTCCTTTTCCTTACGAGCTTCTTGTTGCAGTGACCTTACTGTGTTGTCATCGGGCGACGCATGTGCTTGTGATACAATTTGTTCTGCGAGCGGAGCAGTCACCTTTGTTGAGGCTGTGTACTCTGGAGATGCAAGTTCCATAGGGTTGACTAGACCCAGTCCTCCCATGCGCACTGGTAGGGCCAACAGGTTCCGTTCAGTATCCGTACATGTATGACCTGTAAGTGCCGGTATAAGGGAATCGGCTATTGCACGCTCTAGAGGTCCCAGGAGACACTCGATATCTGGTAGCGTTCTAAGAAATTACGTCAATCGATGCCGCAGACCAAAAGTAAAGGCTGCATAGCTTGCTTGTGGTTGAGATGAGGCGAACGCTGTAAGGTTGGTGACCTGGTTTACCCAGTCCTCCACTTTCTCACCGACATATTCCTCCAGGTAAGATCTTGACCCGAGAGCTGCTCCTAGGTGTTTCTGTCCCTCAGTAGTGATGTTGATCATTGTCTCGCCAAATACTTCTTTTGCAGCCTCTTCTCGCTCGGGCTTAGTTATCAACCAGCACTTTTTCGCATTGGGGAAGTATCCTAGCGCTGGCCCACTATGAAGCAATTCATCCCACCATTTCTTAAGATCTTCAAAAGAGCCACTTCCGGTTGCATCGTCAGCAAACCAACACTGTTTAGCTTCGCTTGAGATTTGCAGACGGGATATCAAAGGTTGGAGACTGATGGCGTAAAGGCTCATAGCGAGAGGATCTCCCTGCGTGGTACCCTCTTCCGATCTCAGTTCCTTCCCGCCGGTAACGAATAGTCGCGCAGCACGCCTGTAGGTGTTAATCGCATACGCTGCTATGGTTGGACACAGCACACGTATATTGTGCAGCGCGGCAGTTCTGTTCAGGGCATTAAAAGCGTTAGAGGCATCGATAAGCAAAAAGCATCTGTTTCATCGGCGTGAAATATATCACGCATGGTATGAATGGCAGCTTCACTCCCGCTTTTGTGGCCTGCGCACACCTGCAACGAGCCGCTTGCGTCGATAACATCAGGTTTCGTTACTTTCATTACGCACTTCCCGATTATCCTCCGTAATACCTCTCCAACTCCGATCGGCCGGACCGCACCCTCACCTTTATCCAGCGGAATCAACCGGTTGGCTAGAATTGCCTCGATACTGAGTGGATCAACATATTCCGTGCATAATTTCCTGGCCATTGTGGCTACAGCAGCACACAGATCGGTTCCTGATTTCTTGAATGATTTACACGCAAGCATTCTCCTAAAGCCGTTGGCGTCTATGCCTGATGGTCCCCCTGACCCTTTAGTTCTTAAAGCGGCATCGCGAACCATCTCTGCATTTATCTGTTGGTAAATTACATCAGGCACTTCCTCGTTTGGTCCAAAAAGAAGAGTCCCCAGATGGGCTTCCTGTGCCTCAGGGTGCTTTTCCTTGAGTTGTCTCATGACGTCATCATTTAGCGGTAAGACACCCCCACCATCGTCATTATTTAGGTACCGCAGGGCCGAGTGGATTTGGCCTGCCATGACGAGATTTGCAAACACTTTGGCCTTATTGGGTGGATCAGCTCTCCGCGAGCTTGTAAGACGCCTTTGAATCAGTCGCCCTTCACGCATCAGGACCTCTATTTTACCATCTTTCCACAATTTGAGGCGCTTGGCTAAGCATTCTTGATGGTCTTTGGCCTTCGAGTTTTGACTCGGCTTTTGAAGGCAAACAGCAAGAAGAACGAGAGCAGCTTTCAACGAAATATTTCGCATGTCAGATCCATTGTTTATTATTATTATTATTATTATTATTATTATTATTATTATTACAAGAGAAACCGGTAAAAACAATATATAATTATATATCCCACAGAAAACAGGTGAATGTGAAAAGGTTAACAAAATAGATTAAGGTGAACCAATCTGCAGCTTACTTTTATAAGCAAATGCCTACATTGTGCAGTTCCAGAAAATATCCATACCCACGCCAAGGAGATGGTCATTGGAAATTCCTAAGGGGGAGGGGGGGGTAGGGGGGTGATCTCAATAACCCAAGTTTTTAAAAGAAAATATGAAGCTATACTGGAAATTCCAGGGGGTAGGAGGGTCCAAAGCAAAGAACCATCCTTGGGGGAGGTATGAATATTATTTGGAACCACACATTTTAATTAGACTGCCATTAAACTATTGAAGACACTTTAGCCTGTGCTGCAAAAAAACTTGACGTCTTTACTTAACCTGGAGTAAACTTTATGGTCTGTGATAATAATTATGTAAATTGTCTGTAATTTCATTATTCTTATTGGAACAAAATATTTTTGTCACAAGCCCCAGAATGGTTTTAAAACTTGCATGTAATAAAGTGCCAGTATTCACATGTAGCCTAAATTGGGTTCTGGGATGTCCATATTAAATAATCATTTACTTATCCTCATCGGGCCCATGAGAACTCTTGAGGCTGGGTTCATATTACATAAATAGCTATGAAGATCACTTAAGTATGTTCAGGTTTAAACTGGCAACATGTGGGAATCAATTGTGACAATTTTATTACATTAACAAAATGTGTATTCTTGAGTTCATTTTCAAGTTGACTTAAGAGGAATGTCATTGCAAAGTCTTCAAGTCACCTTTAAATAGAAACAAAACAAACAAAAACTATTTATTTTGGTGAAATTGCTATCTTTCCAACATGCAAACTGTATATTAAAATTAAATGGCCTTTTAGTGTGTGAAACAAAAAACTGACTGCTTTCATGTTGGGCTATTGGATCCAATAATTTTTTACACTTGCTAGATACAAAAATGATATTTATGGATTTTTTACTTTGTTGTTGTTTCCGGAGAAACATCAGTCTTTGGATAAGCATATAATGGTTTCACCTTGCCCAGTCTACCTGAGTCAGGCAAGGAAGAAATCAATTTTCTTTGCACCCTTACTTTCAATAATCATTGCAGAAAAATGTCAGATTATGAAATGTTTTGAACCCTAAAGCTGAATTTTTGTAATCTGTTCATCTCAAAACATTATATTACAGAAATCTTTGTTTGGTTTTCTCGTAGAGCAAGTTGTCAACAAAAACTAATATGGAGTTTATTTAAATCAAATTTACAGCTACTACATGGCTAATTTCCAAAAAGAAAACTTGGGTCTTGACAAAGTGCAAGCCAACAAGTCATGAGAGGCATTCCAGTTAATCTGAATAGCACACTGGTTAGCCTTAATAGCTCTCTGGTTAGCCTAAACAGTACTCCAGTAAGCCTGAGTATAGTTAGCTTATGTGGCTTGAGGTTAGGCTATATATTTATTGGGTTAGGAATTTCTGGCTTGTATGGCACTTATGTGTCATGAAACATGCGAGCCATTCCAGTTAACCTACATAAGATTCCAGTTAGCCTAAATAGCACTCCAGTTAGCCTTGAAAACACTTTGCCTGTTGCCAAAAAGTACATTATAACAGTTAAGAGATCAACAACTACCAGAACTTGTTACAATCCACTCGGTCAATATTCTGACAAACATTTCCTCACGTCTAAATAATGAAAGGATGCGATTCTTATTAATTTGAAGTAGCTTAAAATTCAGATGACAAGCATAAATACAAATCACATGCCATGACGAAATGACTGACACTCAAAATCTTTTTTTTCGTTCGAGCTTAGCTTTAATTCCAGTTTGCACGATTTTATCGTTAGCACTTTTATATATGCTCACACATGATAAACGTCGAATACATAAGCTTAAACCAGTGTTCAAAATAAAATCGTTGTACAATGAGAAACGCTTACCTCAGGTCCCTGTAAGTTTCTTTATAATATAGATAGGAGTCTACGCGCGCTCTGATTGGCTAAAAACCTATGTTTTATCAGAGTATAAAACATAGAAAAATCATGTTTTATTGTTTTTCGTCAGCTTTCTTCGAGTGCTTCGCGCTTTGTTGGCTATAACCACTCGTACCCAACAAGGGCGAATGGAATATTTGTTTTTATTAAATTGCTTTGTACTGAAGTATAAATCCACTGGACATTTCATTTTGATGTAAATGAAGTGATAGTATGAGGAGGCGGGAAAATTTGTGGCGCGGTGTTCACTCCTTGAGTTTAATGAAACACGCAACGACAGCGAGCGAGAGAGTTTTCTTTCGAAGATTTTCCTCGACAATCTCCTCTTAAATCGTCTATTCATGCTGGAAATTTGCGGCAACAAGTAAGGTTTACGGGAAGATCCGAAGCAATAGCTTTTCTGGAAATTATATGCCTTGTGCAAGACAAGCGAAGCAAGTGTTTACATATTGTACTTGTTTACGGCTCCACGGCTGTCATCCAGACTGCTGCTGAAACGAAATTGCACTCAGAGTCGGTGAAGTTTATTGAAGTTCAAAAGGACAAGATAAAGATTGAAAGGTAACAAACTTACGTCGAACAATGAATGAAATTGTGTCAGTTTTCTGGTCTTCCCGTAAACTATTTGCTGCTTTTCATCTTCGTTCAATCGCTCTTGTTGTACATTTACAAGTATTTTAATTTAACTTTCCACTCGCGGCGTCTAAAATCTATATCATAAAGCAAAGAAAGAAGCCTAAGCCATGTTTTACACTGTCATAAAACACTCCGGACATTTGAGAACACTCGAGAAAATGTAGAAAACATTCGCCTGCGGCTCATGTTTTCCACATTTCCCTCGTGTTCTCAAATGCCCGTCGTGTTTTATGACAGTATAAAACATGGCTTAGGCTTCTTTATTTGTTAAGTAAGAAATGTTTGCGAAACGTTTCCCTCGCTGTGTCTCCTCATTACATATTCTTCGTTATCGGGAATACGAATAAAAGAAGAATACCCCGTGTTTGGAAACTCGTTGTGATCGCGTCAAGAAGGAAAAACATCGGCAAAACTACCCTATATAACTCAAACTATGTAACTCGTCGCCATTTTGAACATTTTCTTGTCGTGAGCCCGCAATACGGACCACCGGGAATCCCCTAGCAGGGATGGGCTGCTGCTAAACTTCTCCTCAGGCTCCACTCCTTTCGTCTGAAAGAAATAAAATCCATCCTGGCAAAAACCAATTAAAATGAGAAGAAACTGACAACGCCATCATAAAGAGCATACACTCCTGCCTTTGGCAAAATTTTCTTTTGTTTCTACCGCAAATGGTCGCTGAGCAGGAAGCTAACAAACTTTTCAATTGTACTTTTCACTGCCGTGCATTTTCAGGAAAAAGTAATCATGGCCATTTTTTAAAGCACTATTTAAAAAACTACAACTTCGAGAGAGAATAGAGTAAAGATTTCAAGCGAATTTAAAACTGTGGCCCTTTCTGGTCACGTGACCGATGACGTCACCCTATGTCTCATATGAGAAGTAGTTTATGGTAAGAGTTATTTGTATACGACATAGTAGTACTGCAGGCTTCAAACTGACCAAGTTATTTGGCATTTACGATTTTTCAGTTGAAAAGGATTCTGGGAAGGTTCTTATTATAATTATATATTGTTTTTATAATTATTATCATTATTACAAGTGAAACCGGTAAAAACAATATATAATTATATATCCCATAGAAAACAGGTAAATTTGAAAATCAAGATCAATCTGCGACTTATGCAAAGACGTTTTTGTTAATCTCCCAACCAGTTTCCAAAAATTTTAATCCTTCGACACCCTGTGATTGTCCCAGCAACAAGCAATGGGAATTTCTACAAGATGTGTGCAAAGCAGAAGAGAAAAGAAAATACCATTGTGTTATACAGTAGGTCTCGTCAAAAAAAACATTTGGGAGACTCAAACATGAGTGATTGTTTTGGCTTTGTTTTTTAAAACCTTTGCTGCACGCCCAGTTGTGCTTGTTACGCAAACCGTTTTCTTCGTGCGCTCACAAATTTGCTTCATGAGGAGGGACTGCCCACTACCGGCGGCCCCAGCAAGAAAAGTATTGTGGCCAGCCAAAACGACATCCAGCACTTTCTTTTGGCAGTCAGTCAAACCACTAGAGGCAAACGAATAGCAACCTAATTTTTAAGCTGGTCTGAATCGCAGTACCGAAAAGGTCTCCAATTAATGAGAACCTCGGCCTCTCAAAGCACAAAATTATCTTAGAGTTGATTGACATTGGCAAAATTTTCTCCTACTATTCATACGTACATAGGTGGGAGAAATTTCTTAACGTATTAAACAGTGATGAAATTCCTGAATTCTTCCAAATAAATGAAAACTTTTTCGAACTCTTCCCGCCACTGTGGCGTCATTAATCGGGAATTATCTGGCCTTGGCCTTGAGGCAGCATTCTATTTCCGGAATAAAATCATCCAACTTCCGGAATTAAAACTCACCAATCCGAACAAGCGACTCTCACTTCCGCTTCGATTCTGTCAATCAACTTTTCGCATTTTTCACTTCCGTGGCTCCCAACTGGCAGATACATAGCGCGAAAGCTAGCAGTTTTAAACAACGCCAAAACATCACAGACCTTCTTAATGTTTGGGCTAAATAAGCTCAAATATGTTTAGCTTAATGCTTCTTCTTTTCACAGAGTAATTTTCGTCAAATTACGAAGTAAATTTCATCTTGAACTAATGCGAAATTCGGAACGCTATCATTTCAGTTTCATCCCTTGTCATTTTCTTAGAGCTCCGAGCAGGCTCCGAGCGATTTCCGTAATATCGGTTCCAGACCTCGCACTAGCAGACCGCGCGCGTATTAAAAATTAAAAATGGCCGCGACAAAACACAAGCGTGAAGGTAGGTCAATCTTTTATTCATATTCTAAACGGATGTGAGGGCTCCCTGTGTAGTTGTAACAAACCCAGGTTGATTCAATTTGGCCCTGTGTGTGTACTCTATGCACACAATAAATCAAAACAAGAAACACATCACTTTTAATACGTACAGAGTCATGAGATTGGTTGTTCTTGCAAAGGTCTGGTTTGACATAATGGATATCTTGTTATTTTGCAGAGTTCTAGCAATTAATTACCATAAATTAATTAGTAGTTTGTATATTGTGTTCGTATAATGTGATCGACAATCTGAGCGGAAGTCATCTTTCAGACAGAAGTGAAAAGTTGTTGTCAGTTGATGATGTTATAAGTCCGGTCTGTTGAAACCGATTGGTAAGTTGAGCCGTGAAATTATAGGCTAACAGACTTGGGTGGAAGGTTCGTGTACAATGCAGATGCTAAGTTCAGACACTAATGCAACGAATATTCCAATTCTTGTTATTTACAACTTACAAGAAATAAACAATATGTAAGAATTTGTGAAATTTAGAATAGGTAAAAAAAAACAATGATTGAAACTGGGTTAAAGGGTTTATAGACTATGTCCTACTTTTGGAAGTAATCAAATTGAAGATGAAATACAGTGCTCTTAATAATCAATTTTTAGGTACGCATTTTTCAGAAAAATAGAGTGTCAGCTACCGAATATCAAACAATTAACGCACACAGCTATTTCGATTAACATTCTCTGATTGAAGCTTAAAGCTTAACGACAAGATTGAAATGTAGTATGGGCGAAGGTAGAGTATTCCACAAGTGCTGAATACTAATGAGATATAGCGATATAGCAAACGAGGCCTCTTGCGTTCCTTTCTCGTGAGACATGTGAAGAACAGACCTTTTTTCGCAGCAGTTACATTTAAAAAGAATAATTCGAACCACCTAACAGCGAAAGATTAGATACAAGAAGGGTTTCACGGAAAGAAAAACAAATACTCCACGTGTAAAAATACAAAATTGTAGATTTCCTCAACACTGCGTAAATATTCATGCCACCATTCGTAGGCTTGAAGCTTAAATTCGACAACGTTAATTGAAATACCTGTATACAACGGTCACCAAAGAATAAAAAGATGCTGCAAATTCGTATTGGGTATTCAAATGGTGACGAGTGACATTAGGAAATAATTTCACCCGCATTTTGTCAAAGTTCTAATAATTTCGTAACCCTTCAGGCGAAAAGGTTGACAAAACGCAAGTGAAATTATTTCCTAATTTCACGAGTATACCATTTGATTACCTTTTAATACCATTGGTGACAAATACAAATAACGCTTATAATTGTTGGCTTTTAATTTTTTACTTGTTTAACGAATCGAGAACCACAAGCTTTGAAAAGTTTAAAGCCTACATTTCGGCTAAAGTTCGCAATTTTCAGAAATTGTCGACAAAATTTAGAATTCTTCTTGCTGTTTATAAAATGTTTCAAAGTTGAGTATTGTTGAATGCTCCTTCATTATTGACTATAATTCGTCAAACCTGAAGTGAAAACATCGCCCATGTAACAAACTTCGTTCTTTAAAGTTGTTTTGAAGTTTTGAAATGTAAATTATTGCTAAAAATTTATTACAGGACCAAAACAAACAGGCCTAGATAAAATTTAAGCGAATTGACAGAGTTTTTAAGCTTTAAGACGGAATCCACCAGGAAGTCGAGTCATATTTATTTAAGTTGGACAAAAATCGAGTACCAGAATAATTTAAATCCTATTGCGTTATTTTCTACCCTAAATAAAAGGTAAAGATGTAAGTAATTATCACTGATAACACCAACAACAATTTCTTATCAGAGTCTTAGAAAATGAATTTCAAAGTTCACAAGCTATAGGGAAATTCTCACGTGCAGCCATTTTGTAAAATCGTCTTTAAGCGATTCAGTGGAATTCAGCGAAATTTCAAAATTTATTTTCGGTGTTTGGTGTTGTTAGAAAAGATTTCTTTTGATAAGATATTTGAAGCAGTAACACAAAAGTTTGCAATAAGGTGTAAATAATTTTGGTACAACAATTTCTTATCAGAGCCTGAGAAAATTAAATTTAATGTTCACAAGCTATAGGCAAAAGCTCGAGTCTTTTAAGCGATTTAGTGGAATTCAGCGGAACTTCGAGATTGGTTTTCGATGTTTGGTGTTGTTAGAAAAGATTTCTTTTGATAAGATATTTGAAGCAGTAACACAAAAGCTTGCAATAAGGTGTAAATAATTTTGGTACATAATTTTGTCCAACAACTACTCGAAGTCCTGGCGGATTCCGTCTTAAAAACCTGCACGCCATTTTGGCACTTAGACATGGAAACGTTGCCATGGCAATTTTGTAATTTCACATGTGAAATTATAAATTAACGCTAACATTTCGCGTAATTTGTCGCGTAATTTGTCACCAATGATATTATCATGTTAATATTCAGTAGTTTCAGTAGTTCGGTGAGTGTTTCGTCTAACGAAGTCGGCGTTGTAGTTGTTCTTGTAGAAAACACGTTCAAGGTATTTGTCTTCGTCAGATTAACTGTCTGTTGTGTCACAAGCCAGTTGCGCTCGTCTCGTCAAAGTCTTGATAGTCGTAGCTTTGTGAGAAGTCGGGATGTAGGATGATTCGTCCAGTAATCTGTCGGTATCTGTCGGTTTTCTGTACACTGTCGTACGTAGTTCGTTGTTGTCGTGGCTTACCAGACAGTCTAGAAATGGAAATTTTCCATCTTCTTCGATCTCTCTGGTAAACTGGATGTCGGCGTGCTGTTCGTTAAGGTGTTTGTGAAGGTCGTCAGTTTCGTCTTTGTGTACGGCGGTAAATGTGTCGTCAACGCAGCGTAACCAGAACGGTATCGTTTGTCGGCAAGTTGCAAGGGCGCGTTCCCCGATGTTTTGCATCACAATTTCTGCGACAGCAACGGAAACCGGCGACCCCATGGCTGTTCCGTGCAACTGTTTGTAGTGTTTTCCGTTGTACTGGAAGTAAGCCGATGTAAGGCAGAGGTTCAGTAAGTCCATGATGTCATCAGTTGGTAACGTTAATGTAACAGTAGATTGTTGGATAGCGGCTACAACACTAGACATGGCTACCTACCTAGACTGCCTAAACCTAAAACGGAAAGAGGAAAGAGAGTATCCTACTTCCGTTTTACAAGTGACTGGATGTCTCTCCCAGTATTTTTAAGAAAGCCAATGCCATGCACAATTTTTAAGGAAAACCTTACAAGGTTCTTAATGGATAAACATTTTTAGATGATAAACAAATATTTTTAGTTGTACGACGTATTGTTAATAGATATCTATTTGTAATTAGTTTTTAGGACAGTAGGTAGTTTTCGTAGTTTCAATTATTGTATATTTTATATTTTTAGATCTGTGACATTTGTACTTCCTATTTTTAGTTTTTAGTTTTTAATACTTTTTTATTTCTAAGGAGGACCACCCTGAAAACCACGTATTTACGTGACGGGCGCTTCCTCTTTAAAGATTGTTTTATTATTATTATTATTATTATTATTATTATTATTATTATTATTATTATTATTATTATTATTATTAGCGGTCTCAGTGCACTGTAGAGCCAATTGAAGTGGAAAACTGGTGAACAGTGATTTCACATCAAAAGACACAAGTTTGTAATCGTCAGGTATCTGTACCGTCTTGATGGCGTCAATAAAGTTCTCAGTTGATTGTAGTTTACCTCTTGGTTGTTCAGTAAGGGGTTGCAGTATAGTCGTTAGGTATTTGGACAGTTGATACGTAGGGGACCCACAGAACAAGACTATGGGTTGCATGGGAAAACCAGGTTTGTGCAGTTTTGGTAGTCCGTAGAGTTTCGGTGGTTGTGGTACTGAGCACCTCAGTCGGTAGTAGCGTTGAGTGTCAAAAGCGTCGGTCTTTTTGAGTGTAAGTAGTTTGCTGTTGAGTTTACGATGTAGTGCTGGCGTCGGGTCGCGTTTAAGAGACGGTCTCTGTAATTTCGGTCTGCTCGATCTGGCTTGAAAAATAGATTTCGCTTATTTCTTGTGTGTTGGAAGACTTTCATGTACTTATACTAAAACTACAATCCGGTTGACCAGATCATTAATTTTTTTCGAGTTTTTAAGGATTTTCGGTTCACCCAAACGAGCGCCCGTAACGACCATTGTCAGGGCTTAAATTTACCACAACTTTCAAGATAAATTAAACAAAAACGAATAACTTCTGTACCAAAAAAAAACACCACAGCCAGTTATATTATGTCTTCTTGATTTATCACACCGACTTTCATGAACATTGACTTCGAATCAAGCCAGCAGCAAGACATTAAAAAACACCCCTATCACACACTTTGATGAAACACGCGAATACGGATCAGATTCAAACTTTATTTTTGAAAAAGTGAGACGGTCTATTTGAGTCAAACCAACGCAGCCGAAAAGTTGATACAAAAGACAATGTCACTACAGAAAGAAACCTTGCGGTATCGTCTTATTGAAATATTTATAGCTGTGCAAACTTGCCAAATTTCGACGATATTCATGTTTGCAGCCATTATGAGGTACTCGTCAGGACGAAGCGTTTCATCAACTTGCCTCACAGATGTATCTAAAACCATCAGAAATAACGAAAAAGTCAATATAAATGTATTACAGTTCAAATGAAAGAGTTCAAATCGTGTTTATAAACGGAAACGCGACCTACATTTCAACCATTTCTGGAGATCTAAGATGGGTCATCATTGTTCGAATTTCACTCGATGATTCCACAAGAAACAAGAAGATGCAAGCATCTTAAAACCGCGCTTTTTAAATTAACTCCATTTTTGCTAATTAACAGGTTTCTTACTCAGAAAAGTCACGATTAAGGAGGCTCACAATGGTTTCCAGCACTTTTCCAGTTCTTAAACTTTGATGGGTCAGTACTACAAATTGTTATCAGTTGATGCTACAATAATGATATCAAACAAATGTCCAATCATTGCTGAACAAGTTGTAGCGATTTTCATGACGCCATTGATTACCATAGCAAAAGATTAGCCTATTAAAAACACCCTTAAATTTGCCTTTAATTGCTCATAACTCAAAAACAAGCACGGTGACCCCCATTTTTATTATTGAATAATAATTAGCATGTTAAGTTGCAACTTTTTGCAAAGTTAAAAAAATTTCTATCTAGTGGTTTCAGAGCCACCTTAAATTTTCGGAAATTTACTTTTTTTCGGAAATTTACGTCGAACAACAACCGAAGAACCGGCTTCGCGGTCACTACTTCATGTATGAGGCTCGAATGAGGTACTGTACGGTACAATACGATACCCCATACATAAAGTATGTACCGATAGATAAACATGACCGGTTCGTTTGCTTCTTCGCCGATGTTCGACGTTTTGTCGTAAAAACAACTTCGCTGTACGCATGGAAGAAAGGGAAATTACGAGGTAACTACCTTAACCAGATTCAAACGCTACATCGAGTCGAAGTTTGCGTGTCAGATACTGTTATGTCTTGTGGAATCATCGAATGAAATTCGAACAATGATGAGCTATCTTTCATCTCCAGAAATAATTGAAATTTAAGTCTAGTTTCCGTTTTTAAATACGATTTTAACTTTTTCATTTGAACTGTAATGCCTTTATATTAACTTTTTCTTTATTTTTGATGGTTTTAGATACGCCTGCGAGGCAAGTTGATGAAACGTTTTGTCCTGACGAGTACCTCAAAATGGCTGCAAACATGAAGATCGTCGAAATTTGGCAAGTTTGCCCAGCTATAAATATTTCAATGAGACGATACCGCAAGGTTTCTTTCTGTAGTGACATTGTCTTTTGTATCTACTTTTCGGCTGCGTTGGTTTGACTCAAATAGACCGTCTCACTTTTTCAAAAATAAAGTTTGAATCTGATCCGTATTCGCGTGTTTCATCAAAGTGTGTGATAGGGGTGTCGTTAATGTCTTGTTGCTGGCTTGATTCGAAGTCAGTGTTCATGAAAGTCGGTGTGATAAATCAAGAAGACATAATATAACTGGCTGTGGTGTTTTTTTGGTACAGAAGTTATTCGTTTTTGTTTAATTTATCTTGAAAGTTGTGGTAAATTAAAGCCGTGACATTGGTCGTTACGGGCGCTCGTTTGGGTGAACCGAAAATCCTTAAAAACTCGGGAAAAATAAATAATCTGGTCAAGCGGATTGTGGTTTTATTATAAGTACATGAAAGTCTTGCAACACACAAGAAATAAGCGAAATCTATTTTTCAAGCCAGATCGAGGAGACCGAAATTACAGAGACCGTCTCTTAAGTTCTTCGTAAGTTTGTTTGTCGTTAACTAGTGCGTCCATTTTCTCGTAGTATTCCGTCTTGTCCATAACAACGACGGACTCTAGAAAGCTGGTACACAAACTTAGAACAAAACGCCTATCAACAGATGTCAACATTTACCGGCAGCTTACAAACGACTAATTAACGACATAAACAAAACCGACGAACAGACCACAAACAGAACGACTTAATTTCACTAACAATAGACGGATCGAAACTGACCAATTACTGTTGACGGACTTAACACGTTCACGGCTTAACTGACCATTCAGTTACAACGGACCAGACTTATAACATCACCGACTGACAACAACTTTTCACTTGACTCTGAAGATGACTTCCGCACAGGTTGTCGAAACGTCAGTCACCAACAACAGTTCTTCTCAGAACTACTCTCACCCGGACGATCACACTATACGAACTACTGATACTCCTGGGTTCAAACCATTTACTACGAAGTAAACTACTAGTGAACAATGATTCCGCATTGAAAGACACAATGTTGTTGTCGTAAGGTAGATGTACGGCCTAAATAGCGTCAATAATGATCTCAATGGATGTGCAAAACTGTTCTCGTGAGCAACGGTCTATATATGATCCGCAAAGTGCGAGCGCGTAATCCAGGATTGCGAGCCAAAGGGAACTGAACAACAGTTCGATTGTGAAATCGAAATAAACTTGAAAGTCAGTTTTGCTGTAGAGTAGAGAAGCAGTCAATTCCAAAGCAATCAAGACATTTAATTTAGGTAACAATATGGATTAGATTCTTACAGAAACTTGAGCCTTTGTTGACAACAGAACAAGTCCTTTGACAGATATTGAATCTTGTTGTTAGAAAGATCTCTATAAGAATAACATCTCAACATCATAAGAATCATAACATAATAGATAATATTAATATAGAATTTTTCACGCGACAGATCTTCAAAGAAACGTTTGAAAATTGCCCAGTAAAATTAATTATATTTTAAAGGAGTATTTAAGATCATATTTAGTTGTAATCAAAGGGGCAGCATGAGCCCACAACTGTTTTTCTGCTTAGTGTTTTGAATTGAGCATGATAAGTTTGATCTTGCCTTCTTTAATTGTTGTTAATTTAAGCGTTGCATCAAATTTATTTTCAAATCGGCTGTTAAATATTTCACCTTTGTTGCGCACAGCGTGACACTGAAAATCTTCTGTCAGAAAGCGATTACACAAACTTCGCTTTTAATTTCGCTTAGACCGTCACATGCAAACTTAAAGGGGCACTGTCACGAGTATAACTACAAAAATTCAGCTGCCCAAAAACATGTTTACACCATTGGAAACCTATTAAGAGTGGTCACGTTTTTGTAAAATTACTATACCAGTGTACTGAAGATAAATATAGAGTGATATCTCTGTGATACCATCGGGAACTTTTGATCTCAAGTTGAAAAAGTCAGCCTGACTTTTTCAAGTTCTGTCCTCGTAGTTTTTAAAAATTGATGAAAACTATTTACGGTTACCTTCTTCTTTAACTATTTGCTAGATATCCTTCCCTTTACGTTCTAGGGGCATTTCCTGTATGGTTGAAAGTACTTAGTCGTAATTTTGGTGCCGTTTTACTAAAAAAAGCCAAAAAAGTCCGTGACAGTGTCCCTTTAAGACAACTCTGTTGATTTTTCTATATGGCAGAAACAACATACACATGATTTAAGATAAAATAAAAACAGAATATGTTCACAATCGATTTTCAAATTATCATCATATACCCATCAAAACAAAATCATTAGCGGCTAAAGCACGAGCACGAGCATTTTGCTCGAAGTATTTTTCATTTTTTTTTTCGTTGTTATATAAACATGTTGAAAGGCGCGTTTTAACTTAAACGACATTAAAGGAATTTCTCTGACACTGTAAATTGGATGTAAATGTCAAAAAAGCTATGTAATTGTGACCCCTCCACGGGAAAACAGGGACAAAGGTGATAGCACGCTCACAACACGCAAACACAACACGCTTAGCGTGTCTAATGTCACGGATATGTGCATATTTAATCAGTTTAACAATGCAGGACACACCAGCTTTGTTTCGCGATATTTAGCACGCTAAACCTTTTGTTTCGTTAAGTGTGCTCGAGGTCACGCTTAGCGTGCAACGTAACACGCTAGAATAAACCACACAGTCACTACAGAGTATTTTATCCGTAAATAACTATAATTATGAGAGACTAACACAAACGAAGAAGCAACATCAAAAGTAAACGCTTTAGTTATTCGAGTTAAATGTACGATCTACCGTTTCCGAGCCGCTAGTGTTACAAATACTTGAAGATCAAATCAACTATAAAATTGAGAGTAAAAATATCCCTTACTTAAACTTTTATCGTAAGATACACTCAGTTGCCATGATTCAAAAGCCCATTGAGTTTCGACTTCTTAGATGTTCTTTGCGTCAAGTTACGAGTACAACAGTCTTAGAATAAAAATTATTATGGGATGTAAGTAGGCATCTAAAAGCCGAGAAAACCTGGAACCGAATCTTCTTGCCTTTCGAAAATGGCGTCGCTGGCAAAAAGAGAACGGAGCTAAAGACTAAACAAGGGAACCTTGGGCAGTTCCCAGGAACCGAAGTCGCAGCTTTTGTTAAACTATACACAGCCCAAAGCTTTCTTGGATGTATTCTTGAGAAATGAAATTCGCAGCAAAAGGGATCAAAGCAATTCAATACAAGTTATTACGACGACTTGGTTATTTCGTTTTCGCAAATGAAAGGATGGTATTTTTGTTTTCATGAATAAAGGAATGGTAGGTTGAAAATATACCCTAGACACTGTTTTCGTTTATTCTGTTGAATAACACGATCTTTCTTCGAAAAATAGGTTGGTCACGCTTTGCGTGCGCGTTCGCACGCTCAGTGTGTTGTGCTTTTTCGCACGCAACTGACACACAACTTTTGTTTTGAAGCTTGACACGCTTTTATTGTTCGACGGCTCACGCTTCTTCTTAGGCCTCGCACGCTTTTTTGTGTTTAGTGTGTTCTGTAAAACAAAAGATTTACTAATGAGGCAAGTTTCAGAACACGCTTTAAGCGTGCTAAAATCAAAATCTATTGTTTTAAGGTGGAAGCGTGTTGTGAGCGTGCTATCACCTTTGTCCCTCTTTTCCCTTGGAGGGTCACAATTTCGTGCCTTTAAATGCGAAGCCCTTAGATTTCTGAGAACAAACTCTTCTAAAGTAGCGTTTGAAGATAGTATCTCAAACTTCAAATCACGCCTCATATCCGCGTGGATATCCGGAAAAAATGATACAGAAAAGGCTGTCGGAAGTCAACTTCAACAACAGACATTCGGCTCTACAACAAAAAACAAAATCAAATAAACAGATCTTGCCTTTTGTCACAACATACCACCCATCGGTGCGTAACCTTAAAAATATAATCATGCTTAGCTGGGATTTAATGCAAAATCAGCCTTTGCTGAACTCCATCTTCAAAGATCCTCCCATTATATCTTACAAAAGAGGTAAATCTCTTAAAGACATGCTCGTTAGAGCTAAAATATGAAGGTAATGTACAGTTACACCACATCACGTAGGGAGTCAGTGCAGGCCTGTCACTATTCTTTATTCACTTTTTAGTAAATAATAAAGATGGTAAATTGTAAGCTCGGTGGTAAATAAAGAAGATGATCTCTCTTTTTTTTTCTTTTAAATTTACCATTTTTATTATTTATTACACACTTGATGATTTTGACATTTCTGATCCTAGCAGTATGCAGGACTCGTGTCACATATCAACCTAGTAAATGGCCAAGCTCACCACGAGTCTCTCGTAGCTCAGTTGGTTAGAGCGCCCAACCGGTATCTGGGAGGCCATGGGTTCGATTCCCGTCGGGGACTCAGAATTTTTCTTTGTGCCATGCTCGTGTCATTGTTGAAAAATATCATCTTCATTATTTATCACCGAGCTTAAAATTTACCATCTTTATTATTTACTACTCATTTTCACCTGATATTGGACAGGCTAGGATGCATTTTAAGCTTCTTTAGCTGCTTAATATTTGCTTATCGCGTAAGTCAATCACTATTCTTTTAGTACATTGCACGTAGATCTTATTTATTTGTTTACAGGTACAATCTACCTCCAGGGAATGCCTCGCTTTGCTTCTCAGCCGCTTAAACGATAATATGCTGATTTTTGTATTTAAATGTTAACAGGAAATATTGCGCTCTGTTTCACTTACAGCCAGGACAAATGCGTCAAATCCGTAAACACTCCTTCCGCTAATGATTTGATATTATTGTGTGAGATTAAAACAGCCCTGTGTACATAAAATACCGTATAAATTGATTTACACTCTGAAAACAAGCATTTTGTACCTACCACTTGAATATTTAGTATAAGCTTTTTCAAGTTCTGGTTTGGAAAAATTGATGAAAGCTACTAACGGTTACCCTCCTCATCACAATTTCCGACATATCCTTTCCTTTGCGTTTTAGGAGCATTTCCTGCATGGTTGCAAGTGTTAATCGTGTTACCGATCTTCTAACAGTACAGTGATAGTTTTAGTTTACATGTATGGAGTTTTTTGGAAGTTTGGTAAAGATGTGTCTGGTATGGAGTGCTCCCATACAACATACGTCACATTTATACATATTACTTCGTAACACCTAGAGAGCATTTTTGAGTTATTTTTCCAAAAATAACTCTTTAGTCGGCTCGATGGACCAGTCAGTCAGTCAGTGGAGTATGTCACACCAATAAGGTTTGGTACTATCAGAACCAATGAAATTGCAAGTTATAAAGGGGAAATAATATCTGACACAGTTGTAAGCGAGCGATTTCATTCGAAGATTTTCGATTTGTAGGAGGCGGAATCGGTGAGTTGTGAATTAACCCCGGATTTGAAACGCTCGCCTGTTTACAACGCACACGCCGCCATCAAAAAGACCCAACACTAAATTGTTATTCGAGCGTTCGTTTAGGACGGGCTAGTTTCGCTGACCGTAGTAGAAATTGCATAAAGCGTTTGCACAAAGCAGATTTGAAGAATAATGTTCCGTTTAGACATTTAATTAACCGGTATGGGTATTGACTTTGAAATGGTTTTGCTTTTAGAATTAACTACGATCGATAGCGGCAACAGGCTAGAATAAGAGCATGTTATTCCGTGACAGTTTGATAACTAAAATTAATTAACTGCGCTGCGCAGTTCTTGCTCTGCACGTTGTTTATTTTTTTTTTGTTTTTAACCGCGTGGCCATGGGCCGAGCGCGGTTCTTACTCTTCACGGGATTTCTTCGTTTTTTTTGTCGGTGACCAGACCCAAACCTTCCCTCGGCCAAATCACGATCGGAACTGAATCACGCAACCTGGGATGCTTATTCGCTAAAAGCTGTTGGAACAATGATGTACGGGAAATGTTACGGATAATGTTTTCTTTGTTGTGAATAATATATATTTTTCTTTGGTTTTTTCGAAGCGTTGGATTCAAAGGGAATATTGAATTCACTAAAAGAAAGGTATGACATCAGCCACGGAATGCGCTGACGTTGCAGCTTTCGCTACGTGACAAGTAAGGTTGTGCTTTTGCAAGTTTATTTCGCCAGAAGCGACGGTCATTAATTTATTTCCAATTTTGCAAGTGTTTCTTGTGGGTTTAGGCAAATGAAGTGGATCATTTGGCTGTTTCATCGAAGCGAGTTCAGAGATTTGAAGGAAAATAAAATATTTGCAAAGGTAAACAATCGAGCGTGCCTGAACGTGCAGGGGTTACGTCATTTTTGGGGAAAAAACCACCAAGCTAAAGATAGCCGGGGATAACGTAAGCCTCGGAGTGTGTGACTCGCGTGACTACTTTGCTAGTCCTTCACTCATAGAACAAACAAATTGCAACACGCGTACGAATGTAAGGAAAATGTTGCGGATATATTTTTTTTATTGTGTGTAATATATATTTTCTTTTGATTTTATCGAAGCATTGGATTCGAAGCGAATATTGAATACACTAAAAAAAACGGTATTACCTCAGCAACAGAATGCGCTGTCGTTGCAGCTTTCACTTTCGTGACGTGACAAAAAATATGCTGCTTATTTTGCAAGCTTATTTCGCCAGAAGCGATGGGCATTAATAAGTTGGAAATTTTGCAAGTATTTCTCGTGGGTTAAAGCAATTGAAGTGAATTCTTTGACTGTTTCATCGAAGCGAGTTCAGAGATCTGAAGGAAAGAAATTGTGCCTAGGTAAGCACTTGCAAGGATTACATCATTGGTAAGGAAATTACCGCCGTACACTGCCGTACTAAAGATAGCCGTGAAAAATGCAAAGCCTGAGATGTGAGACTTGCGTGACTACCTTCTTACGGCCTAACTCACGGTATAAACCAATTATATTTAATTGTGACTTTAACGTAAAGAAACTAGCTGTAATTAATAGCGTTCAAACAGCGGAATGTTTAATGCATGCCCATACATGTCCCAAGCGAAGTTCCAGATAAAGACCATTACGTCATCATAAATTTCACAACGGCTATGGTGTAATATCTTGGATTGTGTGACTCGCGTGACTACTTTGCTGGTTCTTTACTCTTAGTACAAAACAAATTTAATTTAACCGTGACTTTTCTGAGTAAGAAACCTGTTAATTAGCAAAAATGGAGTTAATTTAAAAAGCGCGGTTTTAAGATGCTTGCATCTTCTTGCTGTTTTTAACAATGCGGCCATAGGCCGAGCGCGGTTCTTGCTCTGCACGGGATTTATTATTAACCCCGCGGCCATGGGCCGAGCGCGGTTCTTGCTCTGCACGGGATTTATTAACCGCGCGGCCATAGGCCGAGCGCGGTTCTTGCTCTGCACGGGATTTTTTTTTAAACTGCGCGGCCATGGGCCGAGCGCAGTTCTTGCTCTGCACGGGATTTATTATTATTAACCGCGCGGCCATGGGCCGAGCGCGGTTCTTGCTCTGCACGGGATTTATTAGTCGTCGTAGTAGTATTTTTTTTGTCGGTGACCAGACCCAAACCTCCACTCGGCCAAATCGTGATCGGGACTGAATCACGTAACCTGTGTTGTTTATTCGCCAAAAGCTGTTGAAACATGAATGTACGGAAAATGTTGCGGATATTGTTTTCTTTATTGTGTATAAAGTATATTTTCTTTTGGTTTTATCGAAGCGTTCGATTCAAAGCGAATGTTGAATACACTGAAAAAGGTATTACGTCAGCCATGGAATGCGCTGATGTTGCAGGTTCCACTTTCGTTACGTGACAAATAACATTGTGTGCCATTTGCATGTTTATGTCGGCAGAAGTGACGGTCATTAATTTAATTTGTTTCCTCTTCTGCGATTATTTCTTGTCGGTTTAGGCAATCGAAGTGAATTCTTTGGCTATTTCCTTGAAGTGAGTTCAAATATTTGAAGGGAAATTAAATATTTGCTTAAGTAAACAATTGAGCGTGCCCGAACGTGCAGGGGTTACGTCATTAGAATGGGAAAAGCCCCAAGCTAAAGATAGCCGGGGCCGAACAACGTAAACCTCGGATTGTGTGACTAACGTGACTACTTTGCTAGTCCTTTACTCATAATGCAAACAGATTAAATTTAACCGTGACTTTTGAGAAAGAAAGCTGTTAATTAGCCAAAAATATAAGCGCGGTTTTAAGTTGCTATAGCAACTTCTTGTTTTTTTTTTTTTTTCGTTTTTTTGTCGGTGACCAGACCCAAACCTCCCCTCGGCCAAATCACGATCGGAACTGAATCACGCAACCTGGAATGCGTATTCGCCAAAAGCTGTTGGAACAATGATGTACGGGAAATGTTACGGATAATGTTTTCTTTGTTGTGAATAATATATATTTTTCTTTGGGTTTTTTTCGAAGCGTTGGATTCAAAGGGAATATTGAATTCACTAAGAAAAGGTATGACATCAGCCATGGAATGCGCTGACGTTGCAGCTTTCACTTTCGCTACGTGACAAATAAGATTGTGTTTACTTGGCATGTTTATTTCGCCAGAAGCGACGGTCGTTGCAGTCAAAACAGCTCAAGCGTTTCTATCGAGGGTGAATAATGAATTATTTCATTCTTCGCTTCAATATTCCATTCATGAAGAAAATATTTCAATGTTCAAAAGGCGGCTCAATTCAAATCGCGAATGTTAAATAGTTTGTTATCTTGCTTCACGCGACGGGCACGTGGGAATTTGGCCAAAATTTGCATTATTTCGACTGCGACAAGTCAACCGCCAATTGTCACGCACACTGTTTCTTCATCATTTTGTTCGCATTGTGTGTTTTTTTGCAAGTTTATATCGGCAGAAGCGACGGTCATTAATTTATTTGCACCTCTGCGAGTATTTCTTGTGGGTTTAGGCAATTGAAAAGAAGTTCTTTAGCTGTTTCATCGAAGCAAGTTCAAAGATTTAAAGGGAATTAAAATATTTGCTTAAGTAAACAATTGAGCGTGCCCAAACGTGCAGGGGTAACGTCATTAGAAGGGAAAAACCCCAAGCTAAAGATAGCCGGGGACAACGTAAACCTCGGATTGTGTGACTAACGTGACTACTTTGCTAGTCCTTTACTCGTAATGCAGACAGATTAAATTTAACCGTGACTTTTGAGAAAGAAAGCTGTTAATTAGCCAAAAATATAAGCGCGGTTTTAAGTTGCTATAGCAACTTCTTGTTATTATTATTTTTTTTTTTGTCGGTGACCAGACGCAAACCTCCACTCGGCCAAATCGTGATCGGGACTGAATCACGCAACCTATGATGCTTATTCGCCAAAAGCTGTTGAAACATTAATGTACGGAAAATGTTGTGGATATTGTTTTCTTTATTGTGTATAAAGTATATTTTCTTTTGGTTTTATCGAAGCGTTCGATTCAAAGCGAATGTTGAATACACTGAAAGAGGTATTACGTCAGCCATGGAATGCGCTGATGTTGCAGGTTCCACTTTCGTTACGTGACAAATAACATTGTGTTTCATTTGCATGTTTATGTCGGCAGAAGCGACGGTCATTAATTTAATTTGTTTCCCCTTCTGCGAGTATTTCTTGTGGGTTTAGGCAATCGAAGTGAATTCTTTGGCTATTTCCTTGAGGTGAGTTCAAATATTTGAAAGGAAATGAAATATTTGCTTAAGTAAACAATTGAGCGTGCCCGAACGTGCAGACCTTACGTCATTAGAAGGGCAAAACCCCCAAGCTAAAGATAGCCGGGGACAACGTAAAGCTCGGATTGTGTGACTAACGTGACTACTTTGCTAGTCCTTTACTCATAATGCAAACGTATTAAATTTAACGGTGACTTTTGAGAAAGAAAGCTGTTAATTAGCCAAAAATATAAGCGCGGTTTTAAGTTGCTATAGCAACTTCTTGTTAGTTTTGTCGGTGACCATACCCAGACCTCCACTCGGTCATCCCATGAAAGCTATATATCAGTTACTAATGGCAGCTTTACGAATCCTCTGGTCTTTACATAGCATGTCTAGTGTGAAGTGTTCGATTTATGAGATTCAGGCTCAAAGAAAATACTATTTTTTTATGCTATGAACGAAAAGTATGTTTCAACGGGCTAGAATCTATAAGTAGACACCAGGAGCCATAATGGTAGGAGACCGTAAGCGCGAGATCTGGCCTTGTCCCTATGATATGGGTCAAAATTTCTATTTTTAGAACAAATCGTGTCATCCCGCGAGGCGCGCGCGCGTACTGCCGCGAGGATTTCGCGAGGACGTCGCGCGGAGAAATATAAACAAAATGGCGTCCAAAATAACCTCTGCAAGTGAAGTAAACACTTGCTTTCTTTCATCAGTTTCTACTCCTAATTTACGTCAAGGTCTCCTTGAGCACTTCTTTGAATGTAGCCATGAAAGTGAGGATGATTCAAGTGATTCGGATGTCTGCAGTAGTATTTTTTTCGGACAAATCCAGTCGCGAAGACTCGTTAAACATGTCGTACGAGGAATCACACAGTGATCAAGACAATTTTCTAAACGTTTCACAGCGCAGCGATATGGGCAACCAAAGAATACAGAATGACAGCAAAAAAGGATGAAAACATATTTTTTGCCGAAATACGATTGTATAAGCAATTTCGACCTTTTCTTGATGCTTTGTTGTAAGTTACATGTGACTTTCATATCATATAAAATTACATATATATTGCAGAATGAAAAAATTTTCATTTAAGTCACTTATCCGACTAATGCTGCTTCAAAATATTTCTTTTAGTATCCTGTATTATAATTCGCAGTGCAGCTGAAACATTGTTGAAAAGTGTAGAAAGATCGGAAACTTCCAGAAAAAGTTGTAAACAAATGAAGCAGAAGAGGATTCATTTTTTTTCGAATTAAAAAAATCTACCTATTTTTCTTCGTTTATTTTCAAGTATGAAAAAATGCAGCATATGTGCAAACGGCTTTATCTAGTTTCGTGTGTCTAGTCTCGATGAAACCGATTCGACTTTGGCTCGCCAAGACAGCTACCTTTCGTCTTCAATTTTGGAGCGATTTGAAAACGCTCTTGTTACAGTAAATTATTCACACTACCCGCGTTCTCAAGATTATTTAGCACCTGGAAATAAACATGCCACGGTTAAAATTGCGGCTGAGCTTTGTATTCATGCATTTTATTTAGCAATGAATGTGGTATGTAGCGTGCCATGTTCAATTCCAGGTGCTAAATAATCTTGAGAATGCGGCAAGTTTGAATAATTTACTGTTACCCGAGGGTTTTCAAATGGAAGACGCGGAGTAGCTATCTTGGCAAGCAAAATTCGACGCATTTCATCGAGACTAGATTCACGAAAGTAGACAAAGCCGTTTGCATATAAACTGTATTTTCTCATACTTAAAAATATAAGAAAAAAAAAAATCCGTAGTTTTTTTTTTTTTTAATTCTAATTTCCGCACCGTAAACCTCTTCCTCCTCATTTGTTTACAACCTTTGCTATAAGTTTCCGATCTTTCCATACTTTTCAGCAACGTTTAAGTTGGCATTAAGCTTTCAAATAATCTATGGGATCTTAGCATAGCTTGAACGTTGTTGTAGCTCCCAATTATACACGAGCATAATATTTTGAAGCGAAAGTTCAACAGTCAACTGTGCAGCAATTTCTACTCAGCCGATTTCGTTGAAACTTGCTTACACTAAAAATTGGATAATTTGAACTTGTTGACTTTGATAAGAAAAAATCTATCGTCCCGTTTAGAAAATATTCGCGTTTTTTTTTTTCATAAATATATTTTTTCAAAAGCGCTAATATCTCGTGATCGTTTGCCTTGTATGCTCTTTATTTTAAAGCTTTATAAAATTTGAACAATTGCTTTTTTCGATTGCTAAAAATCAGAAAAATCGGGTGAGGTTTACATGCCCAAAGCTTGATTTAGAAAAGAGCACCTCCGTTCCCCAGAAATAGCCGCGGGCCATCTTAACCAAAGTACAATCCAAATGTAAACAAGTCATGGTGAATTATCTTACTGAGAAAACTTCTCTAGATTAGTCCTGTGCTTAACTGACAAAAAATCCAGGAGATAAATAGCGTCCGTACAAAATTTATGGCTCACAGAACGACTGATTTATTTTTCGTTCTCAAGTTTAAGCACTTTTTTGCGGCAGATTTACCCGCGAATCACATGATACTAGTCACGCAACTATGGCAACATCGACGCGAGAACCCACGCATCCGCGCGTGTCTGCCTGTTCTAAAAATATAAAAATTGTCTCGTATCATAGGGTGCGTGGATGTCGCGCTTACGGTCTCCTCCCATTATGGCTCCTGGTAGACACCCGATTATGTTCGTGTCAAAGAATGTGCCGACGTTGCGACTTTCAAGTGAATTCTGTTGCTGTTTCATTAAAGCGAGTTCAGAGACAGGAAAGAAAAATTAAATATTTGGAAAGCAAGCAAGAACGTGCTAGAACTTGCCCGGATTACGTCACTGGTACGGGAAATATCCACCGTTCTTAAAGATAGCCGTGGATAAGGTTAACGTCGAATTATGTGACTCGTGTTGCTACTTTGCTAATTGCTTTAGTCATAGCACAAAGCAATTAATTTTAAGCGCGAGTTTTTAGAAAGAAAAGTCGTTTCGTATCAATCATTCCCACAGATGTCCCGAGCGAGGTTCCAGGTTAAGACCATGACGTTATCGGAGATTTCATAACGGCTACAAATGATGGTGCAATAATTTGGTTAAACAGTTTCAGTCTGCCAAATTGTCTCAGGCTTCGTATCAGGCAATCTGTGATGTTTATTCTAAGCTACCGAAAATTTTAGTATGAAATAAATTGCATTGTGTCATTAAGGGGTTTGATTTGGAGCGAGTATTGAATATGTAAAAAAGCGTATTACTTCATTGATGGAATGTGTCGACGTTGCATCTTTGTCTTTGTAAGCGTGATAAACAGGGTCGTACTTTGTTTGAAATGTTTTTTCGCCACCATTAACGGTCATTGATCTAACTGGAATTTTCCGAGTATTTTCGATATCTTAGACAAGCAAAGTGTATTGTCTGCCTGTTTCATCGAAGCGATTTCACAGATACGAGGGAAAATTACATTGAAAATACTCAGCGCGTAAACAACAATTTTACGATGTTTACTATTAATGCACTATTTAAGTACATCCTGACTATGTGCGATGAAAATATAATTACCATTAGCTCAATTTATATTAATGACTTTTTGACACGTTACAAATATTTAACAAACAATGAATCCTCCTTTTAACTGTATTTTTATTTTTATTCATTTTGTAATATTATAATTATTATTTTATTTCATTTGTGCTTTATAAAACTTGTATTAAAACTGAAATCTTCAGATGGAACTAGTCAACCATGAAATGTCACACAACGTGTTTTCTTACCATTTTGTTTGTCAGCCGCAACATTGTTTCACGCGGGTAATGGGGATTGGGGGGGGGGGGGGGGAGGTTCATTTTTTATTTGCCCCACATGGCTCCCCTAGGGTGGTCACGTGACCAGCGCAGTTTTAAGCTCTAAGAGCTTCTTGTTAGTTATTGTTCCTGTTTGGTGAATGAAAATTTACATTTACAACAGGAAACAAATACTCCAGGTGTACTACGCTTTAAAAGCTTTCCTGAAAATATAGTTTTTGATTTGATTCGTTTATTACTTCGTTTATTACTTTTCGATTACTAAGTGGAGACATGGTGTTTCAAGAAAAACAAAAGTGTCATGTTACAGGCGTTTTAAAAAACAAAGGTATCGTTTTACAGTATTTGACAAAAACACAAAAGTACCCTGTAACAAACAAACGTATCGGATTACGGTTGTAAAAAAAGCGCTAACAGAATAAGCGATTTCGTGACATTTTGACAATTAATTTAGTTCTTGTTTTTTCTAAATGATAAAATTTTACTATTGAACGGAACAGTTTTGACGTAACAAATTTCACGTAAAAATTATTTTGTCGGGAAGCATTTTTTTTTTTCAAAAAATGCCCATTTGTTGTAGTAAGGGCCTATGTAGTTAGTGATGCACTATGCCAAATAGCTCAACCTTCCCAACAGGACTAACACCCAGTCTTACCCCAAGCAATCCAATCAATTGAAAAAATAACTCCTGCACGCTTAGCGGCCTATGTTTTACATCTTCATAACCTGGGAGATTTTCAGTCACTAGAGAGGTACGCCGGGTTAAGTGTAGCTGGTTACATTCCCATCTCTTACTCAGTGCCTTCAGAGAGAAATGTGACCTAGTATTCTTCGTTGGAGTGTTAGTGTTCCCTTGCGTGCAGAATAACTGTGTACGTCATTCTGATTTAATTCAGTGGCTTCTGAGTTAGCTGTTTTGAAGTTACAGAAGGCGAGCTCTCTAAAGTCGCAGACCCTACCTCTACAGCGGTCCGGGTTCGAGCCCTGACCAGGGCGCTGCGTTGTGTTCTTGGGCAAGACACTTTACTCTCACAGTGCCTTTCTCCACCCAGGTGTATAAATGGGTACCGGCGAATTTACTGCTGGGGGTAACCTGCGATGGACTAGCATCCCATCCAGGGGGAGTAGAAATACTCCTAGTCGCTTGATGCTACGGAAACCGGGATAAGCTTCGGCCTGATGGGCCCCTTGGCTCGTAAGCAGACTTTTTTACCTCTACAGCACCACTCCACCTCTCGTCACACTCATTCGTTTTCTGATAACAGTAAACGAATAAGCAAAACATATATTCCCTATTTTTTTTTATCTAAAGCTATAAACGTTAATAGCCATTTTTTGATTGCGAGCTATTACGTTGTGTTTTGAAGCTCAGTGTTCTTAGTATCACTTACAGATTTTTCAGGTTTTTCAGATTGGCGAACACTCTGTCAGTTAGAGATGTGATTTGGTTTGAGAATAAAATCCTGGGAAAAGCATGATAAGCGGTTTTTACGTATAGCATAAATAAAGCGGTATTCGTTTCATTGTTATTCTTAAAGTACAATGATGTTTTCAGTTAGCCTTTATTGCATTTTAACCTTTAAAGATGTGTTTAAACACATGTGGGGTTTGAAGCTCAATGTTCTTAGTATCACTTACAGCTTTTCCAGGTTTTGCAGATTGGAAAACACTCCGTCAGTTAGCGAAGTGATTTGGTTATAAGCTAAATTCCTGTGGAAAAACATCATAAACGGCTTTAAAGTATATGATAAAAACAGCCAGTGGTACTTGTTTCACTTTTTATATTGTACAATGATACTCTCAATGCGTTTTCAACTTTTATTGCGCTCCGTTATGATTAAACACAAGCAAGTTTTGAAGCTCCGTGCTCTTAGTATCACTTACAGCTTTTCCAGGTTTTGCAGATTGGCAAACACTCCGTCAGTTAGCGAAGTGATTTGGTTATGAGATAAATCCCTGTGGAAAAGCATCATCAATGGCTTTAAGGTGTCTCTCTACAGTTTTTTCTGGGCCATACCAAACATTTTCATTTGGCCGTTTAGCAAACTTCCCGGAGTCGGATCGATGTGAAATTTACACCAGATATTGGAATTGGATTGAAGTTTGATTTAGGAAAATCGATATTTCTGTGGTAATGATAAACAGAAAAACTAGATATCAGTTAAACTTGAATTCTACGAGAATAAGATTTGACGTAGAAAAACTAACACCAGTATCTGAAACTATGGTGTACTGCACATCAAATAAGCAAGAATAAAAAAAATCTGTATGTTTGATTTCAAATCAATCGAAAATATATTTCAAACCATGCTTTTTGCATTATAATGATAAACGGACCGAGACGCAGACACTGCTTTGATGAAATTACTTCGAAATAGCACCAAAATGTGTATTTAACTTATCTTTCGGCGCCGTTAAAGTTTTGTTGATTTTCGTTATCGCGATCCCGAGAGTTGGATTTTTTCATACGGTCAGTACCAATGTAATTTTTGGTAAATTTTCTACTTTTAGCGCTTTTTCGAAAATCTCCAAAACGGCTCCAACGATTTTTCTAAAACTTTTACAACACATGCTTGATAGTGCAAATAATTTAATTCCAAAGTTTTATTAACGTTGATTCACTGGAACACGTCTAAATTTATCCTTAAAGAAGGCGTTCGAACCGACGAAAAAGTTGCGTTACAAATTCAGCGTTCGCAATTTATGCTAAAATATTAAAATCTTTTTTTTTTTTTACATTAAAGAAGGCGCCTTAAAGAAGGCGTTCGAACCGACGAAAAAGTTGCGTTACAAATTCAGCGTTCGCAATTTATGCTAAAATATTAAAATCTTTCTTTTTTTACATTCCATCTTGATAAATACGGTTCGTTGCTATTGTTTTCAATATTGTGTTTTTCCCTCACTCTTTTGCTCACTCGATGGAATGTAAAAAAAACATTGATTTGAATATTTTAGCATAAATTGCGAATGCTGAATTTGTAACGCAACTTTTTCGTCGGTTCGAACGCCTTCTTTAAGGATAAATTTAGACGTGTTCCAGTGAATCAACGTTAATAAAACTTTGGAATTAAATTATTTGCATTATCAAGCATGTGTTGTAAAAGTTTTAGAAAAATCGTTGGAGCCGTTAAAAGTAAAAGTAGAAAATTAAATACACATTAAATACACATTTTGCTCACTCGATGGAATGTAAAAAAAACTGATTTGAATATTTTAGCATAAATTGCGAATGCTGAATTTGTAACGCAACTTTTTCGTCGGTTCGAACGCCTTCTTTAAGGATAAATTTAGACGTGTTCCAGTGAGTCAACGTTAATAAAACTTTGGAATTAAATTATTTGCATTATCAAGCATGTGTTGTAAAAGTTTTAGAAAAATCGTTGGAGCCGTTAAAAGTAAAAGTAGAAAATTTACCAAAAATTACATTGGTACTGACTGTATGAAAAAATCCAACTCTCGGGATCACGATAACGAAAATCAACAAAACTTTAACGGCGCCGAAAGATAAGTTAAATACACATTTTGGTGCTATTTCGAAGTAATTTCATCAAAGCAGTGTTTGCGTCTCGGTCCGTTTATCATTATAATGCAAAAAGCATGGTTTGAAATATATTCTCGATTTATTCGAAATCAAGCATACAGATTTTTTTTATTCTTGCTTATTTGATGTGCAGTACACCATAGTTTCAGATACTGGTGTTAGTGTTCTTACGTCAAATCTTATTCGCGTAGAATTCAAGTTTAACTGATATCTTGTTTTTCTGTTTGTCGTTGTCATGGAAATATCGATTTCCCTAAAAATATATCATATCAAGCTTCAATCCAATTCCAATATCTGATGTAAATTTCACATCGATCCGACTCCGGGAAGTTTGCTAAACGGCCAAATGAAAATGTTTGGTATGGCCCAGAAAAAACTGTAGAGAGACACCTTAAGGTGGCCCGCGGCTAATTCTGGGAACGGAGGTGCTCTTTTCTAAATCGAGTTTTCGGCATGTAAACGTTAAACGATTTCTCTGATTTTTAGCAATCGAAATAACAAATGTTCAAATTTTATAAAGATTTGAACTTTAGGGCGAACAAAATAAACGAACACGAGATATTAGCGTTTTTAAAAAAATCAATTTATGAAAAAAACGCGAATATTTTCCAAACGCGCCATCTTGGCGAGCAAAATTCGACGCGTTTCATCGAGATTAGACACACGAAACTAGATAAAGCCGTTTGCATACATGCTGTATTTTCTCATACTTAAAAATAAAAGAAAAAAATCGGTCTTCATTCGTTTACAACTTTTTCTAGGAGTTTCCGATCTTTCCATACTTTTCAGCAACGTTTTAGCTGGCATTAAGCTTTCAAATAATCCATTGGATCTGAGCATTACTTAAACTTTGTTGTAACAGCTCCCAATTATACACAAGCATAATATTTTGAAGCAAAAATTCAACAGTCAACTGTGCAGCAATTTCTACCCAGCCGATTTTGTTGAAACTTGCTCACATTAAAACTTGGATAATTTGAACTAGTTGACATTAATTAGAAAGAAATCTATCGTCGCGTTTGGGAAATATTCGCGTTTTTTTTGATAAATATAATTTTTCAAAAGCGCTAATATCTCGTGATCGTTTGCCGTGTTTGCCCTATAATTTAAAGCTTTATAAAATTTGAACATTCGTTATTTCGACTACCAAAAATCAGAAAAATCGTTTGAGGTTTACATGCCCAAAACTCGATTTAGAAAAGAGCACCTCCGTTCCCAAAAAATAGCCGCGGGCCACCTTAAAGTATATTATAAAAACAGCCAGTGGTACTTGTTTCACTTTTTATTCTTATTGTACAGTGATACTCTCAATGCGATTTCAACTTTTATTGCGTTCCGTTATGATTAAACACAAGCAAGTTTTGAAGCTCAGTGCTCTTAGTATCACTTACAGATCTTCCAGGTTTTTGAGATTGGCAAACACTCCGTCAGCTAGAGATGTGATTTTGTTTGAAGGTAAATCCCTGTGGAAAAACATCATAAATGGCTATATAATATAAAAACAGCCAATTGAAAGTAATACTCTTTTGACAGTGTTATTTTAATAGTACAAGTATACTTCACAACCTATACTGCATATTTGAAGTTTTAATTTGGGAGGACGTTTTCCTATAAACAGAAATCACCAATTACCCCATGAACTGCTTTTTCTCCGTAAATCTGGAGATTGGACCTCCAGAGAGGTCTTTGGCTTCTCCATAACAAGAGATTTTTTTTACAGTCAAAATACTCAGCGCGTGCCGCTTAGAATTCCGGAATGGTTTTGATTAACGGCGAACGGATTGCATTATTCGTTTCAAACATTCAAATTTAATTTGAATATTGTAGATCATCCAACAGTGAACACGTGAGCACGTGAACCTGTAAAAAATAAACCAATCAAATTGCTTCATTTCTGACAGGCTCACGTGTTCACGTGTTCACGGTTGGATGATCTACAATATTCAAATTAAATTTGAATGTTTGAAACCAATAATGCAATCCGTTCGCCGTTAAGCAAAACTTTTCCGGAATTCTAAGCGGCACGCGCTGAGTATTTTGACTGTAACCCAATGGCATCCTTTTACTCCGTACCCTGGGGGATTATCAACCCGTAGAAAACACTATTACCACTGTCAGAGTACCCTTGGGGGATTGTGACTCCCTAATAGCTCATGGTATTATTCTCACCTCTCACTCTGAACCTTAGGGGAATATTTACACCCCTTGAAAAAAGCTCACTATTTTTCATCCGATATTCTTTTGTTTAGTTGTTTTCTTCTATATAAAGGATTATGGGTTGGAAACATTGATGTACGCGTTAGTTGTAAGAAATGAAAGTCCTTAGCCTTGTATGCACAGGGTGGATTCTTATTCTTTCTTAAATTTCTTATACTCATTTTTTAAATTTAAATTTTTACATCCTCTATTTTTAACTTTCACTTTTAAATCATTTTATCGTATTTGTTACTTATTTTAAGCAGGGCCCCACTGAAAACCACCTTTTTGTGATGTGGGCTCCCTGTCAAAATATCTTTATTATTATTATTATTATGATTGCGTTCCCTTCCAAATTTTGAAAGTCTCGAATACTGAATCTTTCAAAATCTGTTCATTCATTGCTCGCAGGATGACTTTGTTTGTCTAGGTTTAAACGTTGCCAGGGCAGCCATCATCTGTTATTCATTTGACATGTAGCGTTCGTTAAGAATTAGATTTTTAGGGATAGTTCTTCCCTTTTTTTCAGTAATTTGCATTATAATTTTATGATGTAATGTATATGAAATGATTCATATATGAACTGCGGACATATATGAAGGTGATATGTGATCTTCGCAGTGAATTTCCAATTTAAGCAATTGGAATAGAGAAGCCTGAAAAAAATCAGGGCTTCAACGGGATTCGAACTCGTGACCTTCGCGATACCGGTGCGATGCTCTACCAACTGAGCTATGAAGCCAGGCTTTTTTATTCCAATTGCAAAGTCTCGAATACTGAATCTTTCAAAATCTGTTCATTCAATGCTCGCAGGATGACTTTGTTTGTCTAGGTTTAAACGTTGCCAGGGCAGCCATCATCTGTTATTCATTTGACATGCAGCGTTCGTGACATGCAGCGTTCGTTTTTATTCCAATTTTCAGGCTTCTTTATTCCAATTGCTTAAATTGGAAATTCACTGCGAAGATCACATATCACCTTTAAAATGTTATGTTTCACATCCCTTTATTTTCTTGTAATACGGCCTTATGTGCTACAAAGCACGAAGAAAGTATTCTTTTGCAATATTGTTGCATTCATTTGGTCCGTTGTCTGACGTTGTGAGTGAAAAGTAAAATCAAGGGTGGCAGATCTAATATTGCAGATGGAGGAAGATACAGGCTATCCACTTAACCCTTTATAGACCGTGTAACGATATTGTGCATGACGAGCTTTGCCCTCGAAAAAAATGTATGCAAATTAGGCTAAGGGTAGATTGAATCTACCCATGGCTTATTATTAACTGTAATAGAAGAACGTATTTCGCAAGATTAGCACCATCTACGTGTTGGCGGTAACACCTTTTCGAACTTGATCAAAAATATTTTCCAGACGCTTTCTGGCAGTTTATAATATTAACGGCTTCCCTGGAGAGAAAGAAAAACAAAAACAGATATTAGCTGGAGCACGAGATTGATTTTGGTGACTAACAAGCTAAGAAAAATTAACAACAAACATCGAAGCGTGAGATTCATGTTTTACAACAGTTTAGCTGGCAGCTCATAAAAAGGTCTTACGTTAAAAACATTAGCGCGAGGTTATTATTCTGCTCACAGAAAACAACAGTTCAATAAAGAACTGACTACCCACGTAAGACAGAATAATTTAGCGCGGGGTTAATATTCCTGCTTACAGATAACAACAGTTCAATAAAGAACTGACTACCCAAGTAAGACAGAATAATTTAGTGCGGGGTTAATATTCTGCCTACAGATAACAACAGTTCAATAAAGGACTGACTACCCAAGTAGGACAGAATAATTTAGTGCGGGGTTAATGTTCTGCCTACAGATAACAACAGCTCAATAAAGAACTGACTACCCAAGTAGGACAGAATAGTTAAGCGCGAGGTTAATACTCTGCCCACAGATAACAACAGTTCAATCCAAGAAAAGCAAAATTTAAGTGTATAAGTTAGACAGAATAATTTAGCGCGAGGTTAATATTCTGCCTACAGATAACAACAGCTCAATAAAGAACCGACTACCCAAGTAGGACAGAATAGTTAAGCGCGAGGTTAATACTCTGCCCACAGATAACAAGAGTTCAATCCAAGAAAAGCAAAATCTAAGTGCATAAGTAAGACAGAATAATTTAGCGCGAGGTTAATATTCTGCCTACAGATAACAACAGTTCAATAAAGAACTGACTACCCAAGTAGGACAGAATAATTTAGTGCGGGGTTAATGTTCTGCCTACAGATAACAACAGCTCAATAAAGAACTGACTACCCAAGTAGGACAGAATAGTTAAGCGCGAGGTTAATACTCTGCCCACAGATAACAACAGTTCAATCCAAGAAAAGCAAAATTTAAGTGTATAACTTCTAAATATTGTTAATACAACTTACCGATGTGGTTTTTGTCTAGCTTCCATAACGTGGTTTGCAACCTTGTATTTCCCGCCAGAATTAATTTATTCGCGGTAACAATGATCAAAAGACGAAAATGCCGAATCTTTTATATTCATTACACAAAACGCTTGCATATTCCTGGCCGTCGACTGCTGGGTTCGCAATCGTCTACACTTGCAACATAGCGAGAACTATATTACAAAGAAAATGCAACGAAGATGCGTTAAGATGCTCCTCAATTCAATCAGATTAGTCAAGAAATAAATTAGAATGGAGTCCTCAAAAGCGCCACGGCCACTTCTCGTGCTATTCGTGCATTCTTCTTATTACCGCTTGTCGAAAATACTTTTGATCCAGCTATTACTGATGTCAATTTTCCTCGGCTTGCATATACATGTACAGATGCAACTTACCAAAGACGATTTATACTCGCAGCTTTGTTGTGGATAATCAATGATGTGTTTCCAGTCTCGGACAATCTCGTGTAGTACCGATATAAAAATGCCAGCTTAGATTTGATAGTGTTGCCAGGAAAATTTTTGGGCACAATAGCTTTGAAGTCTCGCAAACGCCTTTATAATAGCACTTAAACGAGGAAAACTCCATAAGAGGATTTACTGAATAGTCACTGAATACATTACGACCACATGAGACCACGAATGCAGAGACTGCGTGACAAAAGAAAAGATCTGCGGTCCAGTTTCATGTCACATTTCCTGGCATGCGATGACAAGTCTTGTACAAGATTAAACGACCTCCTGGACAGAATTTTTTTTGAGGGCAAAGCTCGTCATGATATATAGTTGGCCTGGTTACCCAGGAAGCGACCACGAGTTGATGTGGCTTCTTTGAGCTACGAAAATATAACGAGCCTTCAGCCTTCACAAAGCTACAGGTATTGTGGTTATTTTAAAGATCCCAAGATCTTAACAGACCGGAGGTTCGGCTCAAAGTGTCCGCGCTGACTTTGACCGCTTATAACTTTTTCAAGATTCAATCAAATGGTGTCAATGCAACTCTGCCGTTTTATCTAAAATTTATCTGGAAATAATTTGGTAGGATAGATTGTTGTCTCGGGAACTTGACGTTACCATGGCAACGGTATTTTGACAAACATGTTTGCCCAAATTTGTAATCTGTCAAGCAACGGCTGACTCGTCCCCAGTCGTCTTCATACAGTACGCAAGGAGAGCGCCGGGAGAGATGGGTACCGAGAAAGGGAGCGCCGCGTGTTATATGAAGACGACTGGGGACGAGTCAGAAGCTAGGGGATTTATCGTCGAATTCGACCAATAGCGCGAAAATTCCTAGAAAATTCGCTTTACTTTCAATTCCCTCCAAATTTAGAGAAAGGGAAGCTAAAACAATAGACCAATTACCCTGTGATTTTGTGCTCTACATGACATCTGTTTGAAGATCACAGACATGGCGGACTTACTCAAAAGAACTTCAAAGGCTCCTGAAGATGGTTTTTGAGGATGAAGGCAATCCGAAAGGCCCTTCAAAGGTCGCACATGTTCTTCAAATTGCGACCAAATACTCTTCGGATCGCTGATTCTACTTTTAGAATCCCATTTTTTCTATGAATAATGTGTTTTCAGTCTTTCTTAGGAGCCTGAAGCTCAATAACTTTGGTTAAATCGTTTCGTGGTGATCCTGCAAATGTGAGTAGAGGATGCAAACTTGATCTTTGACCAGCCGTTGCTGTGGTAACTAACATTCGATCGTGTTGTTTGCGTCGGAAAATAAGGGTAATAAGTCCCACGTTTTGTCGTTTTCTTCCCTTTTTTGGCAATATATTTCGTCATAGAACAGGGAAAATTTGTTTTTTTTTTTTGTAAAGCACACAGTAATTCAATACAGTAATACATGAACAAAAAAATAAAAGTAAAACAATAGTAATAATAATAATAAAAAACGATACATTGCAATTCTACGCGCTACTTTACATAAATAAATAAATAAATAAATAAATAAATAAATAAATAAATAAATAAATGAATAAATAAATAGATTAATAACTTAATAAATATGTAGGCCCGTTAATGACATCTCCACGGATGAGTGGAGGCATGCAGACAAATGCCAGGGGATATCACAAATCCTTAATTTGAGATATTTTTAAAGAAAAGGAAAAGTTGTTGCTTAACTCAAAATTGCACAGTAGAGTGCTTTTGCAGGTACTCCAGTTGTGTAAAAAGTTTGACTTATTTTAACTATTTTTATTGTGATTTAAATATTTGTTGTAGATGTTCTCAGTTTCCATGAGGAGATTTTTTTCCTAAAAAGTATATTTTGTGCCATTCAAACGAGATACTTTGGAGTTATTAAATAAAATCTGCATTGTGGTCAATTTTCTGTTTTTTGTTGTGACAGCAACGAGTTTTTTATGCAATTATTTTCACCTTTTTTATTGCACCGTTTTATAGATTTTGAGTATTTTCAGTAGTTTTGGGCGGTTTTCTGACGTCTTGGAAAAAAATTTAAATCCAAGATGGTGGATCCAAGATGGCAGCTGTTTGGACATCATTATGTAATTATCACGTGATGTGATGTAAAGAAAGCTTTTTGGACATACAATATTTCCTTTGGAAGTTACGGGGTGGCCAGAATCTCACGTGGCTGAAAGTAACCACTTAACTACTTTTGGTCAGGTTAGGTGTGGATTATGATGAGATAATAGCGCGTTTCTAAGAACTATTAAGTGAAAGTAACTATTTTAGTGTTCATAAGATATCATTAGACCATGGTGGCCATGAGAAAATAAGCTCAAACGGTAACAAATACCAACACACTGTTCTATTGGTAGCACCAACACCAACTGGACATTACTCATAAAAACAAAACAAGATAGAGTGGTAATGTAGACTTACAAATCCTGTAGATTTGTGAGTTTGGAAAACATTCCAGCAGGAAGATGTGACAAATTGCTGTATAACATTCTAATGCCTAAAATACTGATTTAAAAACAGTATTAGATTTTCTTCGTAGTAAAAATATTTAACAAACAGGAGAGCGTTCGAAAAAATGGTCTACACGTTTGACGAAGGGGGAGGGGGGAGGTAAAAAAGTATATGACAGGAAAACTATTTTCCTGCTTATTTGAAAGGCGTTGCAAAATTCAGAAGAATGGCGTTATTGGTGTTGCCATGACAACAGCTTTCTCGATAAAAACTGTCATTCCCATTTTTTGTCTGAAACGTGATGGAATTAATATGGGAAATATGTCTGTTCCAAGCCAGATCCTTTGTCTCATTTTACGGGTAGCAAATGGCGATATTTGTTTTTTGTTTTTGTTTTGTTTGGTTTTTTTTCAGAGAGAGAGAGAGATTAGAGCTGAAAGAGTTACCACGGGAACAATGCTAAGGGTGTCATTTCTGTTCCTTTTGTGATGCACATTTGTGGTGCCAAGTTTCAAGAGCACTGCTTCCATATTTCCATATTAACCTCGTGACGTTATCGCTAATCTAATTTCATAATAGAAAAATGTCAATATCCCTAAAACGAAAATAGAAATTCCAAAAAAAAATGCCATTTTTCTGCATTTCGGAAAGCCTTTCAAACAAGCAGAAAATGTTTTTTTTTTTTTATGTCATATGCACTTTAATATGAATTTTAATATCAATAAGCCGGACTTAGAACAACGACTGCTGCCGGGCCTAGAAATGAAATCCAATATGGCGGCTTTAAACAAGAGGACGTCGATCTTAATGGACAAACTGGCCTACTGCAAACGGAAAATTAAAAACTTTGAACTGCGATCTGTTTTCCGCTGTAAACGTGTATCCAAACATTTTGAGTGATATAAGTGTTCTGAAAGGGGGAATGTGGTGGGGGGGGGGGGGGAGGGGGGAGGGGAGACAGGGAGTGCCTGTTATTAACTACTAAAAAAAAGTATTCAATTTTGGCGATATTCCGACATCACGGTCCCAAAAGCAAAGATGGTACATTAATAAGTGTTTGGCGTCATTTTGACGCAGTATGACGTCATTGTTGACACCTAACAACCATTGCAATTTAACATTTATCACTGTAGCTAATTAATTAAGGAGGCTTTTTTGTACAGCTAACTCAATTTTCAAAAACCTTAAAAGGGCCCGGTTATTAACAAACAAAATAATATCGCTCATGAGGCATCCTTACACATTTTTTGTAATCATAGACGCGCATTTAATCATTTCCCCGGGTGATTTAACATTCCAACAGGTCAGAGTATTTTCCCGCATCCAGAAATCAAAAGAGCATGTTTTACAATCTAAAAATGAAAATAACAGAATTTGTGCAAGATAAGTATAGTAGAAGATGGTGACAATGGCTACCTCCCCAACCTGGAAACTTTTAATTTAGATTAAGGGCCTGCGAGTCTATAGTTTATTTTATTTTTTTACTATCTTTTTAACTTTGTTGAATTCCGAACATCATAATGACATTTTGTTTATATGTTACTAAGCAAGTCAAACAAATGGATAAACAAACCCTGCTGCCGTTTTCAAAATAATTAAGATCGATCGAAATTCAAATGTTTAGTATTTTAATTGTTCATATACAAGGTGCCTACAACTGTGTCTACAATTTCGCAGAATTAAAAACATTGGAAAAGGTGTTCTTACCCGTAAAAATGACTGAGACCTGTCCGACGTCTATTCCAAATTTGTTTGTGGCCACACAAGTGTAGTTTCCTTCCTCAAATAACATAATCGTTGCAGTCGCTGTTGCCTTTGCTATTATAGTTGAATTTCTTATTATTACTGTGTATATTGGAGGAGTTCCAGTTGCTGAACATGACATTGTGTAGCCTGGTAATACTCGTAGAACGGAAGCTGGTAACTTGACTTTGGGTGAAACTATTTAAAGCACGATAGAAATTTGTCAACTATGTACGTTGTTTATTCGCCAATATTTCATCTCATTAACTTGAAAAAAAAATGAACTTAATATTCCTATGGGCTCTTCAGAGATTTGTGAACTGGTAATCCACAAAATGATACCCGAATGTCAGAAGATTATTAGCATTAAAATTAGAAATAAAATTAAAAATAATGCAAAGAAAATGTAAACCTGACAAAATGACATTAGAAGAAATAATTCTATCAAAAATAACAGCATGTGAAAATATGGCTTGCCAAGAATGGCCTCCTCAACAACCAAGGATACTGCGGTGGTGAGTTTTTGAGAGTTTTAATTTTAAAAACTGTGAAGCAACATCATGTGAAGCGGCAAGTGGCATGCGTTTATTCTCGAAGGTGTGAAATAAACAAAGAGTGTGCTTACCTTGAGGATTTGAAGCAAGGGTGCTCTCCATATTCCACATTGACAGAAAAAGCAAGGAAATAACTTCCATTGTGCAAAATAACTTTTTGTCCATAATCAGGTAAGCATTCAACTTATATTATTACATCATGCATTCCTGTTTGTAAAGAAAATTTATATACTTATGAAGCACAATAATTCAGACCTGGTAGGAGGGGGAAATCAAGGCGGCAAATTTCTTTGTGCTCACAACAGTACTTGGATACGCTGAAGAAATGCTACATATCAACCTGTTGCTAAGAAGGACATCAACGCTCAAAACTTGTGTCGCGTTTGGGTTGAAGCCCACAAACGTCGAGAACGAGAATGAGTATATTTATAAACTAAAAATCGCATGAGCTGCTCTTGCAATACTCGCTTTATGGTATGGTCACTTCGCATGTTAAAAAGTTCACTCACCATAACGCTCGAGAATTTTTTTTTAGAAATTTCAAACATCGCTAGTGCCCGTTAATCGCTGATATCCCGGCGTTACCAATCGATGAAATCGATGTCAATCGATGGCAATCGATATCGATTAATCGATTGATATTGATAATCGATGACCAATCGACGAAGAAGATTTTTGTGACCTTATCGATTGGCATCGATTGTTATCGAGTGGCATCGATTGTTATCGATTACCATCGATTGCTATCGATTGTCATCGATTATAAAAATGCAGTTTTTTCGTGGATTGTCTTTTCCCTGTCTTGGCCTCTCCATCTCCCCTTTAACTTTGATCCACCACGGTACGTAGCTCCTATCACGCACGGGTGTCACGGTACAAGACAATTAAGAGTATATTAACAAAACATACATCAAACATGCCGGGAACGTACCATTTGGTCAGAAAGAAGTTACAATAATGCATAAGTGATTTACTCGCCACAGATGTTTTCCAGTTTCTTCTTCTAAACTCAAGTGAAAGTGAGTCGCGAAGAGGCGAGAAATGAGACACGCATGAATCGGCGAGAACACGTCGCTTCGCGGCTCAACCTTTCACTTGGAGCGTCTGTCATGAAAGTAATCGCCAATCGATATCAATCGATGAAATTTTTTTCTGACTATCGATTGGTAATCGCTTGGCCGATACCAAACGATATCAATGAACTAATTTTATCGATTGATATCGATTTATTGATTGCATTTCCAATCATTGATTGGTAACGCCGGGTAATATCAACTGCGTTAACACGATTTCATACGAATGATCGAATGTCTCGGAAAGAGACCGTCATGTACAATTTTACAGATCATCTCAAATTCCATCAAAAAAGCCGTTTTTGTATTGTTTGCAAGGGCGTTCAAAATTCTGATTCTTCTAACAGTTCGTCCTTATATATTCAACGAATGACAGAATTACATAAGACAGAATGGCTCAGCTAGTCTTTGTAATTGGATGGCACTTTATGATAAAATAAAATCAAGAAAAATAAAATTCAAATAAAACAACTACCATTCAAATTGCCTGAACGATTAAAATAAGGTCCACGCAGCTTCTCGTTTGTTTTCAACTGGAAGCAGTCTGATGGACAGCTGGTTAAGGCAAACAACGAAAACAAGTCAAATCGTTCATAAACAATAACTTCTCTTATAATTCTCTATCATGATTGGCTTCAATAAGGTCCATTAATACTGTATTTTTTTGCTTCTGTCAGAGTTACTTATTTGGTCATTGTGTTAAATGTTATGAACGAAGTTAACGTTGTTGTTAGGTTTTGGCAAACGCCTGTTTTAGTTTTGTACTTAAAACTAGTTTTCAACAACTTGCGAAACCAATTTCTTTATTATGTTTTATCGGCCATTCTTAAAATACATTATGAAAAGCGTCAACTTACTTTGGATAATCACTTTTAAATCTACTCTGCCTAAAATCCCCAACATGTCATTCCAAAAATCCTACAACACAATAACTTTGTCACCAAAGCTTCAAGGCCCGGGCATCGAGCCATCTGGTGTGATTTATTTTTCTGTGTTTGCTTCTCGCATAATTGGAATAAAAATATTAAATATATTTACGCCGAAATCATTTACTACATAGTGTAGTAAGTTATTATGGCGTTATGTAAGTGACCTAGAGAACTAAATCTGTTTTTCATGTTTGTCGTGGAGGCCTTTATTTTGACTATTGTTCCGTGATTGCGTAGAATGAAATATGAAACTCTACTGACAAATAAAATCAATTAAATCTCTGGGTGAATTCGATTGTTACGCAGAGAGGTTATTTTGGGAAATAATTTGGCGTGATAGTGGTTGAGATTCAATTTTAAATATGGAACAGTTTGACTCAGGGAGCACAACATCTAAATGATCCCGACTGGAAAACATCAAATTGCACGAGCTTACTCTATATACTCAAATGAAAGATATTGAAAACCAAGAGTGACCTAGCCTGCGAACGCAGACGTATTTCCGGCTGTCGCTTGTCTACCTTACTTTTGCAATTGTCTCTTCGTTTACAGTGAAACTTAAGTCACGTTAGAGGCAACAAAATCAAAAGATGGTTCAAAAATCATTGTTTGAACAGTGTCAAAATTATCGTATATATTTTTTGCTCCCGGACCGCTATAATTTTTATTTCTGGAAATCTGTGCTCTCCTCTACAATTGAGTCAACCATCCAATGACTTGGAAAGAAGATGGCTTCGCTTTCATCACATACTACTCTCCTTTTACAATTTTGCTGCACCGAGAGTCTCAAATCTCATCAAATAATTCAACTGAATTCAGTATCATTCATTTTAAAATTCATCGTTCTGGCTCTAAATCAGCTGATGACAGAACGAGAGATAACAGAATTCTCATTCTAACAGAATTTCCATGTTACTTAAAAATAATATTCAAGAAAAAGTGAATGGAGGAAAATACCTTTTAAAGTAGCTGAGCTGGAGATAAATATTAGTTTGTCTTGAACTGGAAGTGCTCTTAGTCTGATGGCAAGCGACGAAAACAAATTAAACCTCTCAGCTCAGTTCTGTTAATAACAATATCTTTCAACTGGAAGCCTTCATCGTGATTGGCTACGATATATTCTCCAACAATCTGGCGTGGTTTTTTTGGGTCTAACGACAGAGTAATTTGCTTAGTCTTCACCACAATAGAGACCAATGTTTATTACTATTGAGGAAAATGTTATGAATTAAGTTGTTGCTCAGTTGCAGAAAACACCTTATGCAAATCCCTTAAGGAGTTCAGTGGTGAAAGGGCTGGTCAGTGAAAATTAATTGCCAAAACACATTTCGTTTGAGTTATACCGATTGCTTTTCAGTGAACATCCGCAATAACAGAATGGCCATTAAATTGCCTGTTTTCGAACGTCAACGTTTTGTACATGAATTTTTTTTTTCGTAACTCGCCGCACTAATTTCTTTAGTCTGTTTCGTTTACCACTCTCAAAATACATTACTGAAAATCATAACCTTACTTTGGAGAACCACCTTTAAATTTATTCTGCTCGATGCTTTAGCTCAACAATCTAAGCTGCAAGCTTTTGTCATGATTGTTTACGTTAGCATGAGCCATATGGTGTCAAATGTTGTTTGTCGGTCTCTTATGTAGCAATAAAAATGTAATCACTTACTACTTGGTGTGAACTAGGCGGTTTTTGTTATGACATGGTGTGTTTCTCAAGTTGCCCGTAGAAGCCTTTGAAATATGACACTCTAATGAAAACTTAGAGCAATTAAATCTTTACATGATTTTGATTGTTACGGGAAGAATATAATTTAGGAATAATTTGGCATGATACTGGCTAGCTTTCAATCGATATGTAATAATTTGACCGAGGGGAATAAACCTAACTATTGCATTGCTTGTTTGGTTGATCCCGAAAACATCAAAGAAGACTAGGGTTCATTCTTACTAACTTTCCTTGGCGTTAATCTAATAAATCGTCCTTCCTTCGTTAACGGCTGTGAAAATCTGGCCGGTAAAAGGAAAAAACAATCAAAAGATGGTTCTGTCGTTATATTCCGCTCCTATATCGCTGGTCCAATAAGCTTTCAAGCCAGAAGGCTTTTTTGGATCTAATGAACCCGCCCTTTTATGGTTGGTTCCGATCAAATTGAGCCATCTGGAGCAAATAATTATTCGTGATGTATTCGGTCCCTTTTACCTTCTTGCAGTATGTTTACACTGCAATCACTTATTTGTTACCATGAACTTGGCATTGTTGCTTTGATATTCCCTTAATATATAGATTTAGGCAGGCCTAAAAGCGGACCTCCCATTTATTACTTTTTTTGCTAGTGCATGTTATCAGAAAAAAAAAAAAAAAACTTCTGGTGTTATCAAATAAGTAGCCACACTATCTCTAAGCTTATTCAGTAGCTTATATAGAAACAAATAAATTAATTTTTAGTCGCTCATGGTTAAACTTAAAAACCTCTCATGGTTTTGTTGACGAAAGCAACGTCAATATATTTCGAGGTTAACCATCTGACTTTTATTGGACCCTTATTGCCTGACGTGGCAGGTTCAAAATTGAAATTGACGAGTGCACTTTATTGTGTTCCTCACGTACGCACGTAGGCGCACACAACAAATCTTAGTAAAACTTTTTAAAACGTTTAATGCACACTGATTAATACCTCTATGAGTTATTCAATATATGAAAGATCTTGACCCTGTTTTGATTTACTACAACAGTGACGGCACTGAAAAAAATCAACTCAAGGCAAAAACAAAATACAGAAAAACGAAGTGAATTCGCTGCTCAACACAGTAAACAAAATGAAATCACGCCACGGCAAACTGAGAAAATCACAGCGGCAAAATAAATTCAAATTGATTGTGCCCGTTATGTAAAGTCATGTTAAAGCAGATTTTGTGTAAGAATTGTGGCAGTTTGTGATTTGGGAAGTGTTACACGCTAACTAAGAACAAGCTTACAATGTTGTCTTAACCGTCTTCTTTTCGTAGCGGCTTGGTTGCATGATTAACAAATTCTGTTTTATCGTACGCGTTGCTAAATACCTTGGAGAACCTTATGCAGAAGAAATGATTCAATTTTATTCATTTCTGGTAAGCAAATATGCGGTAAGTAAAGTCTGAAGGCACTCAGCAAAGCACAGGTAACTCGCAACGAAATCGGCGAAATATTGTTTTTTTTTTACGCGTACAAGATTTCAACACACTTGCTAATAAGATAAACAAAACAAATGCAAGCAAGTATAAAACAAGAACGGTTAGATAATAGATCGCTTAAAATATATTTTGGTGTGCAGTATCGCTAAATAGTTTTACTCGTTTTTGTTCGCAAGATTTTTCTGTACGTGTACGTAGCTTGTAATTGACAAAACGAATCGCGATTTTGTGCCGTGAAGCTTAAAATTTTAATATAGTTCTCAAAATCCAATTATGAACATCACAGTTAACTACACTAACTAAAACACAAAACAATTAGTCCAAACGCAATATTTAATAAACAATGTCTGCATAAAATGTACAAACATGAACAGGTTTGAAAGCAGCATTAATTGAATTATAAATATTTACGGGAAGATCTGAAAACCGACACAACTTCAAATTCGCTCATAAATGAAGTATGAACTGATTCTCATGATAAAATTAGACTTATGCTTAGTGCATACATTTAACATATATTACCTCATGTTTGAAAACAGTGTTGAAAAAGGCTTGTAATACTGCAGGGAAAAATTTCAAACCAGCACAATAACTTCGGAAGCGAACACGCCACTCATTGTAAGCTTACTGAATACTCCAACACCACCAACATGTACACGTTTTGAATTATCAGCAAAGATTGATCTCTCCTTTCCTTTCGGTGTAGCTGTTAACAGTCTTTTATCCATCACTTAGTGAACATCACTGGCTCTAAGCTCACTTTTATGTCAGCTCAATGTCAGTTCAATTAATTTTTCAGCCTTGGTCAGCCGCAGTGCTCCAACTCTCGGTGTTGTCCGATGTATATCATGTTCAAGTCGGCAATTATTTCGGATCTTCCCGTTAAGAGGTTGTCCTTAATCATTTGGCATGAGTTTCCATGATGTAGATGGTTAAATAGAGTGAGAAATATTCACGAAGAATGCTTTCTTCGCGTCTTCATTCAGCTTTGAAGGTGAACAACGTACCAAGTATTTTACCGCCTTTTCATACAATCGCTTCGTTTAAGTTGAAATGAAATGTCCAGATCATGAGAAAACATGAGGAAAAAAACTCTGAAATAACACAGTGTTATTATAAAATTTCTACGACAAGTAAGTTAACTCTCAACAAACCAAAAAATGTTTTTGCGTTAGTTTTTGCGACTCCAAATCAAAGATAAAGACAAACTCGTCTCCAGGCCTAATCCGTGCGTACGTACGTACGTAGACGACAACCAAATTTTCTCGCCTTGATGGGTTTATTAATTTCTATGCCTATGGATGCTCCGCCCGCGGGCGCCTTCGGCGCCTGCGAGAGCTCCGCTATCAATTAATATGCTACTTAATTTTGCCGCGGACGTCTTAATTTTCATAGTAGCGGAGCTCTCCAGCGGCCCGAAGGGCCGCAGAGCGGAGCCCCATAACTACCGTGCGAAGATAGAAATTGAGAAAACTATGCGTTTGAGTTTTCATGGTCATCGTGGCTAGCGGCGTGGCTCGCGGGCGCGTGCGCCTAGCGACGACGACGTCGCCCAAAATGGCGGCCATACTCCAGAAAAAGCTTCACCTGGGCATCTTACGCGTTTGATATTGACCATCCGCTTTTCGTTAAAAGTTACCTATCGTAGAAGTTTGTAGGACACTGCATATTTTTTTCAATCATGTTGAAAATCGACTAGGGATATTTCGTTTCGCCTACACGAATCGATTGCGTGAAAAGGTGACAAAATCTTTGCTCAACCGTGGGAATGAAAACTTGTGAAGAAAGTGAGCAGCATGAAATATTTTTCGTTATTATTTTTCACCCCATCACGTCAGAGATTTTTTCTCACATCAAAAAAATGATCTGGACATTTCACATCAACTTAAACGAAGCCATCGCATGAAAAGGCGCCAAAATCTTTGACACGCTGTTCACGTTTAAAGCTGAATGAAACACGCGAAGAAAGCTGCTGAAGAACATATAGATCTTCCGTCTTCGTGGATATTTCTCGTTCTATTTACCCATCTACATCATGGAAACTTATTCCAAATCATTAAGGACAACCTTGTAACAGGAAGAACCGAAGTAATTGCGGACTTGAACATGATATATCGGACTACAAGTCAAAAGAGCCATGTCCACGGTTCGACCTGCGGCTGAGCAAGCCTGAAAATCACTGAATTGAGCTCAAATAAAAGTGAACTCAAAGCCGATCAAGTTCACCGAAGTGAAGGATAAAAGACTGTTAAAGGCTACACCAATGGAAAGAGAGAAATTGATCTTCGTTGATAATTCATATATGTCGGTGGTGTTGGAGAAAGCTTACAACGAAATTGCCGTGTTCGTCTCCGATATTATTGGGCTGGTTTGAAAGCTTTGCCCTGCAGAATATACAAGCCTTCTTCAATAATGAGGTAACAAACGTAAATATATGCACTAAGCATAAGCCTAATTTTATATTGAGAAAATTTACTTCATTTATGAACAAATTTGAAGTTGACTCGCTTTTCAGATCGTCCGGTAAATATTTATCAAACCTGTTCGTGTTTGTACATTTTATACAGACATTGTTTATCGAATATTTCGTTTAGACTAGTGATGTTCACTACTGGATTTTGAAAACAAATTATTTAGCTGATCAAAATCACAATTTCGCAGAATTTCGGCTCGCTTGCATTTGCCGGTTGTTGTTCTTGTGCTTATCATTGAGTGTGTTGAAATATCTTCGATGTGTAAACGAATATTTCGCCGGTTTCGTTGCGAATTACCTGTGCTTGGCTGAGTGAGTTCAGACTTTACCTAACGCATATTTATACTTACCAGAAATGAAGAAAATTCATTCAGTTCTCTACATAAAATTCTCTCAGGTACTTAGCAACGCGTACGATAAAACAGGATTAGTTAAATCATTCCACTAAACCGCAACGAAAAGAAGATGGTTTAGACAGTCAAAACAACATTGTAAGCTCATTCTAAGTTAGCGTGCACTACTTCCCATATCACAAACTGGCACAATTCTTACACAAAAGCTGGTTTAAAATGACTTACATAACCGGCACCATAAATTTTCAGAGTTTGTTTTGCTGCCTCGATTTTCTCAGTTTGCCGTGGCGTGAGTTCATTTTGTCTGCTGTGTTTAGCAGCGAGTTCACTTTGTTTTTCTGTATTTTGTTTTTTTGCTTTGAGTTGATTTTCTTGCCCTGACAGTTTTGTAGTAAATCACAACAAGGTCAAGATTCTTTTTACATTGAAAAACTCGTAGAGGTCCTGGAGGTGTATTAACTAGTGTACAGAAAACGTTATAAAGATTTGTTTTGCGCCGACGTGCGTACGTGTGAGGAACCCAATAAAATGCAGTCGTCAAATTCAATTTTAGAACCTGTCAGTGACAGGCTCTCACAGGAAAGAAAATTCAGATGGGACCACGAAATATATTGACGTCGCTTTCGTCAATAACACCATGAGAGGTTTTCAACAATAAGCGATTAAAATTTATTTTGTACCTATATGGGCCACTGTATAAGCTTAGAAATATAGTGTGGCTACCTATTTAGTAATAAAATTAATAAATCTCTTTGTTCCTTGCCCCCAGGTGGGAGATAGGGCCGGACGTTAATGCTCGCCATCCGTCCCTATTCTTGGCCACAGCTGCTGCTGCGGCCCACGATTTTAGTCCCAGCTCAGCGCGTTCTTCCTCCACCGTTCTCCGCCATGTTTCCCTTGGCCGTCCTCTACTTCTTTTTCCACTTGGTGCCCAGGATAATGCCACGTGTGGGTTACGGTTTGGTGCCATACGTAGAACATGACCTATCCACTTCCATCGCCTACGTCGTACTTGTGAACTGATCTTTTCGATTCTCGCTCTTCTCCGAATTTCATCATTGGACACACGCATGGGCCAATGGACTTTCAAGATTCTCCTAAGGCATTTGTGAAGGAAGGTGTCAAGTCTTTTTTCATCCGCTTTTGTCATTCTCCAAGTCTTGCATCCATACAACAGGACAGCAATGATGTTTGACTTGAAGATCCTCAACTTAGTTTCTCGGCGGAATTCACCTGTTCTCCACACCTTTGCAAGTCGATGAAAGACACTTCTAGCTTTACCTAACCTACTCCGAATGTCCTGTTCGGCGCCACCCAAGTTGTTAACAATGGCCCCTAGATAGACAAAGCTGTCGGTGTCCTCTACATCAGTGCCATTTATCTTTATAGGATCTTGTCTCCTAGCATTGAGTCTAAGCACCTTCGTTTTGTTGATGTTTATCTTCAGACCCGTACCTTCACTATTTCTCCCCAGTCTTTCTAACTTCGTTTGTGCTTGCGTCTACGTGCTGGAAATGAGCGCAATGTCATCGGCATAGTCTAGGTCTTCAAGCTGCCTCATCATCTTCCATCGAATCCCTGTATTACCTTGCTCTGTAGTCCTACACATAATCCAATCTACCACCAACAGGAAAAGAAATCCCGACATCACACAACCCTGCTTCACACCTGCTTTCACGTCAAACCAATTAGACTGGCCCGCCCCATCGATCACTGCGCACTTGGTGTTGCTGTAAAACAATTTGACCATTCTTATGAATTTTGATGGTATTCCATAAGACTGCATTATCCTCCACAGTGTTTCGCGGTGGACACTATCAAATGCTCTCTCGTAGTCTACAAAACAGGTATACAGACTTGCATTCCATTCCAACAATTGTTCGATGACATTTCGGAGCACAAAGATGTGTTCAGTCGTGCTTCGCCCACTTCTGAAACCTGCCTGTTCTTCTCTTAGTATTCCATCCACTGCATCGTGCAGTCTGGTGATAATTACTCTTCCCATAACTTTCGCTGGTACAGATAACAACGTTATTCCACGCCAGTTGCCACAGTCAGTAAGATCCCCCTTTTTGGGAAGCTCAACGATCAGACCACAATTCCAGTCCTCCGGGATTTCTTCTAACTCCCACACCGTTCGAAATAGGTCTTCTAGCACGCACGCAGTTGTCTCCATGTCAGCCTTCAGTAGCTCTGTTGTGATTGGATCCATTCCAGCTGCCTTACCATTCTTCATGTTCTTCAGAGCCTGCTTTATTTCCTGTCGGGTGATACATTCGTCGCTGACATCTATTTCGTTTAGTTGCCTATCGTCGACAACTGCGGGGGCTACCGGCTCAGGCCTGTTCAGGACATTGTCGAAATGTTCTTGCCACCTCTGTCTGATCTCCTCTTCTGTTGTTAATAGCTTTCCATCCTGGTCTTTCACCATATTCATTCTTCGTGGTCTGTCGTGGCATAACGTCTTCGTTACCTCATACACCTCTTTTAGGTTGCCACTCCTTGCAGCATCCTCGGCTTCCCTTGCAAGCGCATTTGCCCATTCCCTCTTGTCTGCTCTCAAGCTTCTCTTTACTACCTTGTTCTTCTCATTGTATTCTATTCTCCTTCTTTCTCTTATCCTTTCTGATCTTGTTTCTTCCATCTTCTTCTTCAGTTTCCTTCTTTCGTCAATGTTGCTCCAATTTGTTGCACTTATCCAAGTCTTGCCCTTTCTTTGTCTTTGACCAAGAACCGACTTTGCCCTGTAGGCCTTCTTGATGTTCGCCCATTTCTCCTCGACACTTTCAGCACTCTGGGTGTCATCATTTCCTGTTTCATCTGGCTCAGTTTCTGCTAAATCTGTTCTTAAGCTCTAAGACAAACCTTTGTTTAATCTCAGGCACCTTTAGCTTGCTCAGCTCATATTTCCGTGCAGTAATTTCGCCTTGCTTTCTAACCACCCCACTTAGCTTTAATCGAATAGTTCCAATGACCAAGTTGTGATCACTTTTAATTCCTACGTCAGCTCCTCTGAAAGCCCTGGTGTCCTGTACCGATCTCTTAAATATTCCATTAACAGCTATATGGTCGATTTGATTCCTTGTTCTTCCATCTGGAGAGGTCCAAGTGTACTTATGGATGTCTTTGTGGGGGAACATGGTCGTTGTGATGGCCATGTTGTTGGCCGCACAGAACTCTATGAACCTCTCACCATTATCAGATCTGTCGTTTCCTAAACCGTGCTTACCAACCACTCCATTTTCGCCCTCCATTTGGTGCCCTAACTTTGCATTCCAGTCGCCCATAGTAATTATGATGTCATGTCGAGGTATCCTGTCATACACCTGTTGCAGTAGTTCATAGAACCTGTCTTTTTCGTCGGTGTCAGCGTCATTGGTCGGTGCATAGACTTGAATAATAGTTGTTTTTATGTGCTTGGAGTTGAACCTAGCTGTTATTATTCTATCGCTCACAGGGTTCCAGCTCTCCAGGGCCCTAAATGCCTCCTTGCTCATTAGAATGGCCATACCACTTTGGTGTTGGTTGTCGTTTCTGCCGGCGAATATTATATTCTCTCCTGTTTGTGTCCTAACCTGCCCAGACCCTCTCCATCGACACTCACTGATCCCTAGGATCTCCACCTTGTACTTTGCCATCTCTCTGCAAACCTGAGCAGTCTTTCCGGTGCTGTACATAGTACGCACGTTCCAACATCCCACTCTCACTGTCTTCTTAGGGTGAGTCAACGCCCTCCTCCGCATGCAAGTTTCCTTTCGGCTTTCACCTGCATTCCTCATACTGCTGTCGATCAGGATGATGGAGTCGTCTCCCGTAAGACAGCAGGCCGCTGAACTCGCTCCTTGGTAGTTATCGGTACACTCAAAAGAGTGGCCTTGACATCAATTTCCGGTTTCCGTAATCATCTTGTTTTTACGGGATGGGGTGATTGGCCCCATGCCCAACCCCCATCCTGGAGGGCCAGGGTTTTCTGTCAGGGTGTCCTTCCCTTAGCCACAATATCCCGTTATTTGAAAGGCGCCGGATACCCGCCTTTTGCCGTTGTCGCTCAGCTGCAGTACAACTGCATTACCAGGGTTATGACGAGGACATGCGACAGCCGACTTGGTGGCAGAGCCTATGACACGGTGGGCATTTCCCGGCATTTACGAAGTACACCTGGTGGCCCCAGTGCACTCCACCAGGGCCCCTTACCACCCTTCAACCCCATTAGTATAGTATGCGAGGGATAAAATAAGGTACTCTACCGAAAACTAAAAGCAATCAAAACTGTGCATGATTCTGATAGCTCTTGGAAGAGGTTCAGTATTTGGTGAATAATTTGGCGTGATGCGGCGAGGTTTCAATATTGCTAATGAAACATTTTGATCGCGAAGTGCACGCCTCAACGCTTGCTTAATTATTTCGATTATTTTGATTCAAAAAACTCACATTACACGAGCTCAGTTCCGACTTCTTCTTAGACTATAGATCAGGTGAAAGTGTGGTGACAACTGAGAGTGACCGTAATTTTGCAGTCGCAGTTACAACCAACTGGAAATATGATAGGCAAACGATGGCTCAAAAACAGATTTGTTTCTGAACACCAGAATTTTCACACTTTCTAAGTCCCCTTTGCTAATGTAATCAATAAAACTTCAACATTCTGCTATAGAAAATTTAACTCGACCAGTAATAATCAGCCTTATTATTACCATCTAGGAGTAATCGTAGATTATGCAGTACGTTTGACATGCTCGCCATTGAAGAACAACGTGCTACTTGAAACTTGCCTTGCACGAACTGAACTGTTCAGAGCAAATTTTCACAATAGGTCATCTTAGATTAACACGTTCACACACAGGGAGCAGATGAGCCAAATTCGACCGTTCTAAATACAGTGTAAATATTAAAGGGGTCCAAAATAGGTTTGGCGGGATGCGGGATGGAGTTTAAAATTAAGGCGGGATGCGGGAAATGAAAAATTTTAGTCGTGGGATACGGGATGAAATTGTTTTGGCGGGACTGGGATGTATTACTTTTTGTAGGCGGGATGTGGGATGTTGTGAAATTTAAGGCGGGATGAAATATCAAACACGTCAAAAACAGGAAGTAAACCCGACCTCGGTTAACACGATCTTTGTTGATAGATAAACGTTTCTTCGGTGACTATTGTGTTTCTACCAAAATAAATAGTTTTAATTTCTCGGCCAATTAAAAAACAACGTGACTAACTTAGTTTTACAGAGCAGGGGTTTTTCAGGCACTTTAATATACGTAGTTAAAACGGTTTTAATTCCTCTACTGATTAAAAGGGCTTTGTCACGAATTTTAACAGATTTTTGAACAGCCATAATTTATATTTGTGTTAATAGTCCATTTGTATTAACAATTGCTATGTTAGAGCACCGAAACTGTTAACAAGCGTCTTCAGCTGCAGATGGCTACGATGGAAATGGATTACAACTTGAAAAGTTTAGCTAAACTTTTCAAGTTGTTTCCGCGTGTCTACAAAAAAGTGATATTTATAGCCGTAGTTAGATTTCTATCCACATATTAAGGTTATATCTTCCTTTAGGTGTTCAAAGGTAATGATTTTTATGGGCTAAGTTGCCTACCACTAATTTCAGAACAGTTTAGACTGAAAATCAGCGAAATCCCCGTGACAGAGCTCCTTTAAAACTGAACAACTTGACTCTAAACTTAATAAACAGATCAGGAGTTTCTCGCGCATTTTGGAAAAGCAAATAAAACGAGTTTAATTTGTTGACAGAATAAAAAGCGATGTGACTAACTTAGTACACATGTCAAGTTCATGTGACCAACCTAGCTACATGCACACAAATTAAAAACAAACGTGATTCTGAAGTTATTACACAGAGCAGGAGTTTCTCGTGCATTTCTAAAGAGCCGATAAAACTAGTTTAATTTGTCGAAAATGTTCACCAAACTAAGTACACAAGAGCAGGAGTTTCTCGAGCATCAACAAATTTGATATTTTCATTTTTAAAATAAACTGTTCTCCCCAAACAAATCATTTATACTTCGAGGGTTGTGTAATACAAAAAATACCTGTGCTGGCGTTCATCTTCTGCGGTTTTTCAAAGGTGGGTTTGCATCTCGCTCGGCTGGAATGACAACTGAGCTAATTTGTTGTATATGCTTATACTTTGCTAATCAGAACGTAGTATGTTAGTTGGTTGCCAGATATAGCAGCTATATGCCCGTTCTTACTAACATAATTACGATATATATTTATAATGCAAAGCCTCTCTAAAGCTCTTTTCATAAGCGTGAATATAATATGGCAACTATATGTATTTTTAACCGTTTCTGGTCATTTCGAAAGCAACCTAGCCTGCGAACGCAGAGGTATTTCCGGCCGTCGCTTGTCTCCGCCAAAAAATAACGTCTGCGAAAACCTGAAAACAGCCTTATTTTGTCTAAACAAGCAAGCAACAGTGGACGATGATCCTACTGGTATCACGCATTTTAATCCTACTGGTATCACGCATTTTAATCCTACTGGTATCACGCATTTTAATCCTACTGGTATCACGCATTTTAATCAGTTTAAGGCCGTGTCATTGTTTTTACCTTTTCACCGCTCATTTTTGCCTCTATTTTTCCCCTCGCGTCAACGAATCTACTAGCTATGCAGGCTTACTATGAAATTGCGGTATTTTCCGATTTTTTTTTTTTGGCGGTATTGCGATATTTGCCGAGTTTTTGCGGTAATGCGGTGTTTAGCAACCCCCAATAGCGCTGCGCACTAATGACGTCACAAATTTTGATCCCCCGGCGAGACTCAGACAAACAAATAGCTCTCCGTTAGATCAATCTACTGGAAATCGGAGTTGACGAGCAATTCGGAGCCATATTAAGCGATTGCTTTCATAATATTATGGCCAGTCTGGCTCAGAATTCCAGAGAATACCTTAATTATTCCGCTGAGAAGAGCTGAAAGTCCTAAAACGTAAAGGTTTGTCGGACAGAGCGGAGGTCTACACATTCCCGCATTTCATTTGCATGTAGGCCCTGCCAAATTAAACTCATAAGAAAAAATATATATTTATACGAGAAACTCAGAACATTCACGCAGTTCTAAGAACAGAGCTGACCATGGTTCTGAACTAAGCCGCACTAAGCTGTCGTGCCATAAACAAAGAAGCGCTCCCGCTGCCTTGACCCGAGAGGTCAATTTTGTTTCACAGTGCCGCGGCAAATATAAGAAACATCGAGCCTGGGCATCTATAGCTGCAGTCTGTTACAATTATGGGAATGAAAACAACTTTATTAAAATCAAAGTCCTTCAAACTGCAACGGTTTAACTGATTTTATCCTTACGAAGGCGTCTAAGTAACGCAATATTTTCTTGTCTAGAGTACGCCGCCGGTTTCGGGAAAGGTATGCATACTTTCTGTCCCGAATTCTCCAACTCTTTTAGCGATTCCAGCCATTTTTCTGGATATTTTGAGTCTGTTTTGCACTCACCCCAACAGCAGTGTTTGGTGCCCACCATTTCTCTTATTTCTAGAACGATAAACCGAAGAATTGATTAATATTTTCGCTTTTAGATTCACAACCGCGGCTCCCGCTCATACATTTGCTTTGTTTTGTCGCAATGTTTGTCTGACTCTGCGCGGGGGGTCTTATTGGGTCTCACGTAGGCTTTTACATTATGCTAGCATTTTTTTCGAGCATTTTAGTGAGGCAAAAGCATTGAGCATTATTCAAGCATTTTAGTTGCATTTTCCCGGAAACTTAATTTTTTTTCCGAGAAAATGAAAAAACACATTAATTTTTTTAGAGACAAAAGTCACAAAAACCTCACCAAAAACTACCCCTTACACAGCTGAGTGGAGACTGAGGACAAGTCAGCGGTTTTACGTTTCAAGAGTCAAGGCGGCCATGTTTGTTTTCGTCGTGGCTGTTTATTAACGCTGTTTAACACCATCTTAAAAACTTTGAAATTTAAAAAAAAAACATTAAGTGGGAAAATGGAGCATTTTGGGAGAGCATTTTAGTGGGGAAACAAAAGCATAATGCTCACGCTGACAAATCTATTTTTTTAAAAGTAATAGTGCGCTTCGCTATTGGCCAGTCGAGAGGCGTGAGGTTGTTTGAAAGCAGATATGTTTTCTTGACCTCAAATTACTCAAGCAGATTGTACATAAATCAGTGATGGGTTAAACGTGTCCTAATAACAATCATCGCCTGCGAGTTGACAGGATCAATTTTTTGTTCCATCCGGAGTTCTAATAGCCGGCTGAGGTACATCACATAGTTACACTTCTTACACTGAGGTAAGTATTAAAGTTCAGATTCAAAACTACCACGGTACAATACTTATGTTCTCGTCAAACACCTTGCATCAGGCATTTACCTTACGTGCCAGGGAGTTGTGTAGACATTTCCTAAACATTTCTCAGCATTTCAGCATGTTTTACTAGCAGGTTTCACAGATGCCTTGCTATAAATGTCGGTCTAAATGTACATCAGTTCAAACTGACGTCCCGTGACGCCCCACCTCACGCGGTTGTGAATTGAATTTGCATCACGGAAATTACATGGGCTTGTTTAGTGGGCCGGGAGTGGAAAATAAGTTTCGTATATACAATCTTACTTTAGTTCGTTTCAGACTTGAGTTTATTGAACAAAAGACGAAGATTAATTTTGTCTTGATCGTCCGAAAGCTCGCACTTCCCATAAGAAAACGTTTGGTCGAAGTCATGGTTAATGAGCTCATCAAATAAGCCAACAAAGACAGAGAACGTTTGGATAATCAGAACCCACTAACTCCGTTCGTGTGAATGGTAAACAAGCAAAGAATTAAACTAAATGACCGTGGAACGGATAGGCACTGAGCTGACCTAAAGTGAAGGCAAATACGTGTTGAACGTGTGGTTACGTGTAGTGTGGTATGTCTCCTTTAAAATCGTTATGTGTCCTTGACTTCCTTTTCGACAGTTTTAAAATGACCTAACATCGCTTCAAAGTGATACTGCTACCATGTGTTACACTCTCAAAAGACAAATAAAGTGTTTGCTTTACTTTACTATGTTTATTACTATTGTGGAAAATGTTGTGAATTAAGTTGTTGCTCAGTTCCAGAAAACACCTTATACAAATCCCTTAAGGAGTTCAGTGGTGAAAGGGCTGGTCAGTGAAAATAAAATGCCAAAACACATTTCGTTTGAGTTATACCGATTGCTTTTCAGTAAACATCCGCAATAACAGAATGCCCATTAAATTGCCTGTTTTCGAAGGTCAACATTTTGTACGTGAAACCTTTTTTTTTCGTAACTCGCCGCACTAGTTTCTTTAGTCTGTTTCGTTTACCACTCTTAAAATACGTTACTGAAAATCATAACCTTACTTTGGAGAACCACCTTTAAATTTATTCTGCTCGATGCTATAGCTCAACAATCTAAGCTGCAAGCTTTTGTCATGATTGTTTACGTTAGCAGGAGCCTTCTGGTGTCAAATGTTATGTCTGTCGGTCTCTTATGTAGCAATAAAAATGTTATCACTTACTACTTGGTGTGAACTAGTAGGCGGTTTTTGTTATGACATGGCCTGTTTCTCAAGTTGCCTGTAGAGGCCTTTGAAATATGATACTCCACTGAAAACTTAGAGCAATTTTATGATTTTGATTGTTACGGGAAGAATATAATTTAGGAATAATTTGGCATGATACTGGCTAGCTTTTAATCGATATGTAATAACTTGACCGAGGAGAATTAACTTAACTCTTGCTTGTTTCGATTGATCCCGAAAACATCAAAGATTGCTGGGGCTCATTCTTACTAACTTTCCTTAGCGTTTAATCTAATAAATCGTCGTCCCTTCGTTAACGGCTATGAAAATCTGGCCGGTAAGAGGTAAAAACAATCAAAATACGGTTCTGCCGTTATTATCGCTGGTCCAATAAGCTTTCAAGCCAGAAGACTTTTTTTGGATCTAATGAACCCGCCTTTTATGGTTGGTTCCGATCAAATTGAGCCATCTGGAGCAAATAATTATTCGTGGTGTTTTCGGTCCCTTTTTAGCTTTTTGCACAATAGCAATGTAAAGTATGTTTACACTGCAATCACTTTATTTATTACCTTGAACTTGGCATTGTTGCTTTGATATTCCCTCATAAATTAATATGCTACTTAATTTTGCCGCGGACGTCTTAATTTTCATAGTATGCGAGGGATAAAATAAGGTACTCTACAGAAAACTAAAAGCAATCAAAACTGTGCATGATTCTGATAGCTCTTGGAAGAGGTTCAGTATTTGGTGAATAATTTGGCGTGATGCGGCGAGGTTTCAATATTGCTAATGAAACATTTTGATCGCGAAGTGTACACCTCAACGCTTGCTTATTTCGATTATTTTGATTCAAAAAACTCACATTACACGAGCTCAGTTCCGACTTTTCTTAGACTATAGATCAGGTGAAAGTGTGGTGACAACTGAGAGTGACCGTAATTTTGCAACTGGAAATATGATAGGCCAACGATGGCTCAAAAACAGATTTGTTTCTGAACACCAGAATTTTCACACTTAGGCCCAGTTCAGACGTCGTGCTTCTGCCGTGCCGAACTTAATTGTAATGGGTTCGACTGTAGCACGGCACAAACACGACTCTGATCCAGACGTCGTGCCAAATTCAGGACTTACTGAAGTCACAGACTCGTTCCCAGTCCCTACTTATTTTGTTTTTCAAAGGCGATGAAAGACTGGGGAGAAATGATGTGAAGGTTGCGGGGCAGGCTGGGAAGGGCAAAAGAAAAGTAGGGACTGGGAGATATTAATGTTTTCAAGATGGCGGATCTGGAAGTACCGAGTTTTGCAAGAGCAGCGGAAAGGCCATTCCACCAAGCCTTTTAACAGAAAATGTTACCTTGCCCGCACAGCCAATGCACGAACGAAAACTGCTTTCATTTGCCGGAAGGTTTGGACCACCATTTTCGCACAATTCATGGTCGACCGTCCCCTTTGCGCAGCTTTGCGATATGTAGAACGAGATGTAGAAGAGGCAAAAGCTCTTTTGCGAGTCAAGCATTCAGCAGAAACTTAAGCGTGGAAAGGCCTCTGAGATGGCTGTAAGATTTGAAAGTTTCACTTTTTGAAATACCGATTTTTAATTATCACTTATATATGCTTGTAACAATTTAATAAATAGGCACTTGGTTTTATTGTTGCTTTTTTGTTGATATTTGCTTAATCTTTTCCATGACATGTATTTAACCCTTTAACTTGTTCCTGAAGAAATACAATGGCTACAAGAAATATTAACTTATATTGATGCTGAGGCGGCGGCTAAGTTGCTTGCAGCGTATTTGTACCACAAAGGAAGACTCTGTTCCTATGAGAAAGCCAGTCAACCAGATCAGTACTTGTTGAATTGCAGGTGTAAAAGCCAAAAAATAACATAAAATCTAGTAATGTATTTTGGGCTGCAGAAATTACTCATAACATAAATAAAATATATTTTTAGCTGTAGAAATTACTAATAGCATAAACACAATATGTATTTTCTGTTTTATCGTGTGTAATTCCTTGTTTATAATTCAATCATTTATAATAACTTCCTTTTAAGGAAGTTATTATAAAATACATGTTGATTTAAATCCAATTGTGCCACATTTAATCTATGAACTAATGGCTCTACATATGTTAATAGTTATATTGTATTTAAATAAAATTATGCAATGATATTTCCTAGCTAGGCTGAAAAAGGTATGGTTCTCACTCTAGTCCCCAGTGCCTCTCACCACACCCACTTTGATAGAGCATTAACTGAAAGATTTCTTGCAAAGAACCCCGGTGTAAACTTAAACCAAAGCTACTAAGCATATTGATGAATTGCTTGCCACTGTCATATGGTATGTACAGTAGCACAAAGAACAGCTGAAAATTACTTGGGAACTTCTGGTTTGTCATGATTGCTACTAAGCCTGAAAGTGCATGGTTGCCACATCCCATTTTCATAGCGTGGGTTTTGGTTTTATTTCGATCTTTCTCAGGGAAGGATAGGAAGGTTTCCAGAATTTCATTGATGAGCAGGCTTTTCTCTTCCAGTTGCTGCACCATGTCTTTAAATATTGTTGGTGGAATTACTTCACTGCCATTCATTTCAATTATTTTTCTATTCACTAGTTAGAGCACTAGGATTTCTTTACTCGGCTTCTGTAGATGTTTTCATATACATTTTCAAGTGTGGGGTTTGGGAGAGCATGGAGCACTGCAAAAAAGCCTTGCCATGCCTGGTCACAGCTAACCAATCAGAGCCCTTAAGGCTGCTCAGCACAGCTGTCAGTAAAAAAAGGCAGGAGCCAGTCTTGGCCATATTTCAAAGTGAAGTAGACTTTGAGCGGTTGCTATTTGTTTTTTTCAGTATGTGTAAAACAGACAAAAAATAACTGCATCAAAAAAGGTGGAGTGAAGCCTTTGCTTAAACAAGTTTAAAAAGCTGTTTTTAGCCACCCCTCCTGCCAACCTACAATGAGTGGATCCATAAAATATCCATACCCACCCCATGGAAGGTTATTGGAAGTTCCAAGGGGGTGGGGGTTCCCAAAAGCCAAAATATTTATGCATGGAGCTTAACTGGAACTTCCGTCAGAAGAGCGACGTTTGAATCACTGCCGTGCCAAAGTCGTGAAGCACGGCAGAGCTTGTCGAACTTAATTGCTTTGCCGAACTTAATTTTAAGTTTGATTCAGACGCGTACTTCTGCCGTGCTTTTGTCGAACTTAATTCCTGAACTGATTTAGTTCGGCACGGCAGAAGCACGACGTCTGAACTGGGCCTAAATCCCCTTTGCTGATGTAATCAATAAAACTTCATCATTCTGCTATAGAAAATTTAACTCGACCAGTAATAATCAGCCTTATTATTACCATCTAGGAGTAATCGTAGATTATGCAGTGCGTCCGACATGCTCGCCATTGAAGAACAACGTGCTACTTGAAACTTGCCTTGCACGAAAAACTGTTCAGAGCAAATTTTCACAATAGGTCATCTTAGATTATCACGTTCACACACAGGGAGGAGAGGAGCCAAATTCGACCGTTCTAAATACAGTGTAAAATAGGTTTGCCGGGATGCAGGATGGAGCTTAAAATCAAGGCGGGATGCGGGAAATGAAAAATTTTAGTGGTGGGATACGGGATGAAATTGTTTTGGCGGGACCGGGATGTATTACTTTTTGTAGGCGGGATGTGGGATGTGAAATTTAAGGCGGGATGAAGTATCAAACACGTCAAAAACAGGAAGTAAACCCGACCTCGGTTAACACGATCTTTGTTGATAGATAAACTTTTCTTCGGTGACTATTGTGTTTCTACCAAAATAAATAGTTTTAATTTCTCGGCCAATTAAAAAACAACGTGACTAACTTAGTTTTACAGAGCAGGGGGTTTTCAGGCACTTTAATATACGTAGTTAAAACGGTTTTAATTCCTCTACCGATTAAAAACAACTTGACTCTAAACTTAGTACACAGATCAGGAGTTTCTCATGCATTTTGGAAAAGCAAATAAAACGAGTTTAATTTGTTGACAGAATAAAAAGCGATGTGACTAACTTAGTACACATGTCAAGTTCATGTGACCAACCTAGCTACATGTACACAAATTAAAAACAAACGTGATTCTGAAGTAAGTACACAGAGCAGGAGTTTCTCGTGCATTTCTAAAAGCCGATAAAACTAGTTTAATTTGTCGAAAATGTTCACCAAACTAAGTACACAAGAGCAGGAGTTTCTCGAGCATCAACAAATTTGATATTTTCATTTTCAAAATAAACTGTTCTCCCCAAACAAATCATTTATACTTCGAGGGTTGTGTAATACAAAAAATACCTGTGCTGGCGTTCATCTTCTGCCGGTTTTCAAAGGTGGGTTTGCATCTTGCTCGGCTGGAATGACATCTGAGCTAATTTGTTTTATATACTTATACTTTGCTGATCAGAATGTAGTATGTTAGTTGGTTGCCAGATATAGCAGCTATATGCCCATTCTTACTAACATAATTACGATATATATTTATAATGCAAAGCCTCTCTAACGCTCTTTTCATACGCGTGAATATAATATGGCAACTGTTTGTATTTTCCCTTGGCCACAGCTATAGCCGTAGCTCAATAACTAACACGATATATTATGAAGCAACTTGGAATCCTTCACATAGTTGGTCTAGCCTGAGCTTAGGAGAGTAATTTGGATTTCAATTGCTACTAAGCTAATCACTTCGAATGAACTGTCTAGCACTTCACTTTTGCATATAACAGACAGAGGAAATTTATACTTATGGGCTTCATGGGAAAAAGTCTTCGATGAATTGAAACATTAGCAGGCGGGATCGGGATGAAAACTCTCCGTTAGGTGGGATGGCGGGATATGGGCCAAATAGGGTGGCGCGATGCGGGATTGCAAAAGCCTATTTTGGACCCTCGAGGTACATCACGTAGTTACACTTCTTACACTGAGGTAAGTATTAAAGTTCTGATTCAAAACTACCACGGTACAATAATTATGTTCTCGTCAAACACCTTGTATTAGGCATTTACCGTTACGTGCTAGGGAGTTGTGTAGACATTTCTAAAACATTTCTCAGCATTTCAGCATGTTTTACTAGCAGGTTACACAAATGCCTTGCTTTAAATGTCGGTCTAAATGTACATCAGTTAAAACTGAAGTCCTGTGAAGCCCCACCTCACGCGGTTGTGAATTGAATTTTGCATCACGGAAATTACATGGGCTTGTTTAATGGGCCGGGAGTGGAAAATAAGTTTCGTATACAAAATCTTACTTTAGTTCGTTTCAGACTTGAGTTTATTGAACAAAAGACGAAGATTAATTTTGTCTTGATCGTCCGAAAGCTTGCACTTCCCATAAGAAAACGTTTGGTCGAAGTCATGGTTAATGAGCTCATCAAATAAGCCAACAAAGACAGAGAACGTTTGGATAATCAGAACCCACTAACTCCGTTCGTGGGAATGAGAAACAAGCAAAGAATTGAACTAAATGGACGTGGAACGGATAGGCACTGAGCTGACCTAAAGTGAAGGCAAATACGTGTTGAACGTGTGGTTACGTGTAGTGTGGTATGTCTCCTTTAAAATCGTTATGTGTCCTTGACTTCCTTTTCGACAGTTTTAAAATGACCTAACATCGCTTTAAAGTGATGCTGCTACCATGTGTTGCACTCTCAAAAGAAAAATAAATTGTTTGCTTTACTTTACTAGAAAAAGCGCCCGAGTAGGGTCGTTTAAAGATATGTGCAAAGGTTTCAGTTTCTGACATGTCTGACGGTGGCTGAATTTAAAAATTACACATCGGGGAGTAGCCTGCGTTGCAAACAAACTAAACCCCGGTATAGTTACAACAACGGGCTTGGGTACTAAATAGATATGTGCAAAGGTTAGTGAGGGGTAAAAATTTTTATTGTCTCGTAGTTTTTTAATTGGGTGAATTTATTTGACTGTGTATCTCTTGAAAGTTCTTTCATGCATTGTGATATTTCTTTATTTCAACGCGCACGTGAACACAATTTTGACTTTTGAATTTTGACCCCATAAACCACGCCTTGCAGCTGAAATACGGATTTTTGCTGGTCTTTTGTTTCAGCTCTGTCATCGATATCATTTCTCGAATTTAATTTATCGATATGCTTGCACAAGCGTCGATCATGTTGTGGTTCCAGCGGGGCATAAGTTTCCATTAGCATCGTATCGTGTGTCCTTAACTTGCTTTTAAAATGTGACCCTCCACGGGAAAACAGGAAATAAGGTGAACGCACGCGCACGGCCGAACATCGCTTCAAAGCGTTGCATTCTTTTACCATGTGCTACCACAGGCTTACCAGACTGTGTTTGTGAGGTCACAGCACGCCCCATTTAAATATTCAAATTTTCTCGCTAATCGCTATTGTAAATATTTAAGCTTCCTAAAATCGGCTTTTACTGCTGTCTATTTGCAATAAAATGAATTAGAAACATTTTCGCAATGTTTAAGTTTGTTTTTACGCATTTTTTTTTACCCCAAAGAAACACTTCGCAAATGTCGACAGCAAAGCCGAAGACAACCGGGCCTGGGAAATTAATTTATTTAAATATTCAGTGAATTTCCTGAATATGGAAATAAGTGCTCAATGTCAAACAATTTGGGAAAAGTATGCCCCATTGTGTTGCACGTTCTCGAAAATACGCATAATGCCTGTATTGTTTTCTAACCACGTATTTACACATTTTATTTGGCGACGTTTTCCTTCGGCCGGGTTTGGCACTTCTTCTTTCGAGTGTTTGCTGATTACGTCTCCGAATAAAATGTGTGTCACGTGGCACAACGGATAAAACGGGCGCATTTACTAGTATTTTTTCTCTGCAAAACAAAGATAAATTATGCCTATTTTCGAGAACGTGCAGCACAATGGGGTATACTTTTCCCAAATTGTTTGACATTGAGCGCTTATTTCCATATTCAGGAAATTCACTGAATATTTAAATAAATTAATTTCCCAGGCCCGGTTGTCTTCGGCTTTGCTGTCGACATTTGCGAAGTGTTTCTTTGGGGTGTCCCAGAGGAGGTTTTGTAGTGGGGCACGTTCTGCTTTCTAGGGCGGGCATAGGCAGTAATTTTGACCAATTTTAGCGAAAATTGCATAAATTGTCCCGACAACTGGTACATATCATGGAAAATCGGCAAATTTACGACCTAATTTGATATTCCAGCAAGGTTTAAAAGAACTATTCGCGAACTGATTGGACTCAAATTTGGCCAGATTATAGTTCAAAGACTGTTCTATCGAGGACCTGAAGCTCTTACTAAAGCGAGTAGGAAAAAGATATTTTTTGGGCTACATTCCAGAGGCGGTACCCGATTCTTGGATGTGGAAGTTGCACGCCTTGTGTAAATATTAGTATTCTATACACGAGTCAAAACTTAAACTCATAGAACTGCTCTCGCACGCTTCAAATCGTCAAAAAAAAAGGGTAAAAACAACATTGCGAAAATGTTTCTAATTCATTTTATTGCAAATAGACAGCAGTAAAAGCCGATTTTAGGAAGCTTAAATATTTACAATAGCGATTAGCGAGAAAATTTGAATATTTAAATGGGGCGTATTGTAACCTCACAAACACAGTCTGGTAAGCCTGTGGTGCTACACTCTTTCTTATACAGCTATTTCAATTAAATCTTCAAACCTACGAGTCAAGACCGAATGGTGCCATGGGTATTTACTGCAATTTGCATATCACCATTGAGGAAATCTACAAGTTTGTATTTTTGCACGTGGAATATTTGTTTTTCTTTCCGTGAAACCTTTCTTGTATCTTTTCTTTCGCCGTTATGTGGTTTGGATTATTCTTTTTAAATGAAATGAGGCGAAAAAGGATCTTTTCTACACATGTCTGAAGAGAAAGGAAACGAAAAGCGTCTCGTTTGCTATATCGCTGTATTTCATTAGCATTCAGCACGCGTGGAACACTCTTTCTTCGCCCATACTACCTTTCGGTCTTGTCTTTAAGCTTTGAGCTTCAATCCGACAACGTTAATTGAAATAGCTGTATATACAAACGTCTTATTTTCGAACTGTGGCTGAATGGAGAATTCATTGTTATTGTCATTATGTTTGTATTTTCGGTATGGATTTTAGAGAATAATGAAAATGATACTGAGTAGTAGGGCTTGCTGGAAAAATCTCAGTTATCGAAGAAGTTTTCCTTACAATATATCTCACTTGCCGATGGGATATACTGGGGAGGGAACTCTTGCCTGGGGCGACATTTGCGGGGTTTATTTAACGAACCTTTTTTGAAAGAGCTTTGAGGCCGAGACAGCAGAGGAGCTTGAAAGAAAAGAAAAAAAAAAGAACTTAAAAGTTTGATCTATATCGTGTAGCCTGCATCGCAGACGTAACCTAACCCCAGCTAGTAACTGAGGACTAATACCCTTGGCGTTTAATAATAATAATAATAATAATAATAATAATTTTTTTATTCAGCTGATAATGAAGTTTACAGTTTGTCTTTTCCGATCTTTTTGTTTGCGCAATAAGTAATGCCAGCTGATTACGCTAAAAGCGTAACTTTTCCGAGCGAAGAAAAATGCTCGGTACTGCCCGGTGTGTTGTTATATCGTACCCGATATGTCGCTTTATCGTACTGCTCAAGCCATAACACCGTACTGTGTGCTGCTATATCGTACCCGATCATTAAATATCGTAAGTGATATGCAGTTATATCGTAGTGCTTAAGCCATAACATCGTACCGTGTGCTGCTATATCGTACCCGATGATAACATATCGTAAGCGATATGCAGTTATATCGTATTGCTAAAGCCACAACATCGTACCGTGTGCTGCTATATCGTACCCGATGATAACATATCGTAAGTGATATGCAGTTAATAGAGAATAATACATGGTTTCGCGGAGATATGAAATTTATCTTCGAGTGTTCAAATCGATAGCTCACGAGTGAGCGCAGCGAACGAGTGAGATATCGGATTTGAACACGAGAAGATAAATTTCATATCTCCAAGAAACCATGTATTATTCTTTTTATTATATAAACCTACTAATTACGATGTTTTTGACGATTTTCCGAAGATTTCCGACCATTTCCGAAGATTTCCGAAAATTTTCAAAATGTTGTCCGAAGGTTGTACGAATGTTTCCGAACATTTTCCGAGAATTTCCGAAGTTTTCCGAAGATTGCCGAAGATTGCCGAGGAAGATCCGAAGATTTTTCGACTTAGTATCGATTTACTTTGGCTCATTCAGCATTGGAACATGGCAAACTCTGCAAGCTGATTGGTCAAAAATGATATCACACGTGTGGATATCATTTTTATCCACACATGTGGGATACCATTTTTCTCGATTTGCTACCACTCGCTATACCACTGCAGTTTATATAATATATATCGTATTGCTAAAGGACGTTCGCGCGAAAATTTTCTAGTCGATAGATTTTTCTAAAATTTTTACTGAGGACGGATAATGAGTTACTTGTGTCAGAAATACAAAAAAAAGTGGGGGTCACCGACTTCGTTTCAGAGATAAAGTCTGTAGAAAACTACTCCTGATTTTGAAAAATTGGCGCACGTAATTTCGCACAGCTTTCAAGGTTTGTAGTTTAAATTATCGATGATGAGAAAACGGAGGTAAACGATCTTGGTGATATTTTGAAGAAGTGCGTCTGTTGCGTAAATAATTTTAAGTGTTGCCATCTTTTATGCAAAACTTAGCCCTGGAAGAGGCATTTGAACCCGTCGTACGGCAAAACGAAAAGATCAAAAAGCGGAATTCGAACGTGCGTGGGGCAAAAAAAATCAACCTTTTAATCGATAGATTTTTTTCATTTTCTCACAAAACGTAGATAATCGTTAACAAAAGTGATCTGTTAAGAAAAAAGTAGGGGTCACCGACCATTTAAGCTGGCAAACTGCAAGCGAGTTATCGCAACGGCTACTCACCCTATATGTGGTTGCAAAGTTTCCTCAGCGCGCGAGCTCGATGCATGACGTGGCGTAGCGTTGTGACAGGAATTACGTGCGCAGTAAGGATGCGCATAAACAATCAGCGCGAACGTCCTTAAGCTATAACATCGTACCGTATGCTGGTATATCGTACCCGATGATAGCCTCGATTTCCGCCGTCCTCTCGTGTTCGGTCTTTCCTCCCCGAGAAGTGACGGCTGGACGCGTGAGTGGCCGATCGTGTCTGTGACGTAGATTCAAATTTAATTTATGCGTCGTTTCTGATCACCGGAAATGGCATAAGAAATATATGTTTTCTCGTTCCAATACGAACTTTGCCTTACGGCTTACCCGATAAGTTTATATTTTAGATTGCTAAAGGAGTATCGAGTGTCTAAAAAAATTCTGAGACAAAGCGAAGCAAATGTTCCTGAGAATCATGACAAGCCGACACAGACTCACTACTGCGGATTTGTCTTTGTTTTGACATGTTACACGTTTGCATGATGCTCTGCTCAAGCGGTTTGGCTCGCTTCTATTTGCAAGATATTTTGACTTCGCAAAATGTTCGCTCTGAACGGACAAGATCTGAAAATTTTTCGTTAAAGATGATGATTACTTGCATTTAAACAACTGTTATAAATCTTGCAAGATGTGTTGTATCTTATCACGGATGAAATATTTATCTTTGCCCGGCTTCACCAGAGACTGCTGTAACTTATACACGTAATAGCTATTTAGTTTGTTTTAAAGAGACGCGAAGCTAGTTCTGGCTCCAACATTTGTACGTCGCCGTCTCTTTCACGATGTCACCACCGTTTCTGACTGCAGGTTGAATTACAAAATCATTTTCACCATTACCCAGCTCCTCTAATGCTTTCTTGTTGTAAATCTTCCAGGTTTAAAGTTTAAAGCGCTCCAAAACATAGGCTCGATTTCCGCCGTATTCTCGGGTCCTTTCTCGGACAACATAATTTATGCAGCCTGTTTGGCCTGACAAAAATCTGCAGGCGGAATTCTGATTGGCTAAGGCAAACAAAGGAAACCTCACGCGTCCAGCCGTGCTTTCGAGGGGGATGACCGCGGGCTCATTTTCCCGAAAAAGCGGCTGGAAATCGAGCCTAACCCGATGATGGTTTATCGTATCGTTCATGCCATTTCATTGCGACAAACTGGTCAGCGGCTTATACTTAGGTAGGTACCTCATGCATGGGGACACAAAATGTCCCGGATTTTATTTAAAGACGTGTAACTGTGAAGGAGTGCAATTTGAAAAAAAAAATCGAAAATACTTGTATCTCTACATTATATTTTGCTGATCAGATCCAACAGGATCCGGTTCCTTTGTTTTGTCCGTTGGCCCTTTCTAAAAATTAAGATCTAAAAAATTCTTTTGGGCAGCTCCTAGAACGCGGACTCTCGCCGAACTCGATAAGAAATTCCGCGATTCACGTACTTCTGGTCGTTTATGTTTAAAACCGATTGGCTGACATTCTCGTCCCCAGAGCTACTCGTTTTATTTGTGCCGCGACGAGAAGCTCCCTCCGTTTCGCCGACCACGTGACCAAAAGAAACGGAGGGCTCTGGGAACGAGAATGATTGGCTGACAATTGAAAATGAGCACTCTGCGCATGCTCAAAAACTCGCCCCGAGACTCAGAATAACCTCTGTAACCTTTGCATATATCTATGAAATACCCTATTCCGTTGATTTCTACTAAAGTCAAGCGAACAATTTAATTTTCCTTTGTTTCAAAAGAAAAGAAAGAAAGAAAGAAAGAAAGAAAGAAAGAAAGAAAGAAAGAAAGAAAGAAAGAAAGAACAGCAAAGAAATCGGCGAAACTGTATTACCGTCAACTCTCGCGTTGCGGACACACCGCTATTAGGTGCGGACACTCGGTATCACGGACAAAATCCTGATTCCCGGCGAAATGACCCCCACTATTACGGACTCTCGCTATTACAGAATTCAATGCAAACACTTTCGTTGTACCAAAATTAAAATTCTTTTGTTTTGGCTCTCGATAAGGAGGACACCATGAACTTCTCATTGCGTAAAATTGCAGTCTGTTGTTCTGGAATATTTATTTTTGCACATTTTCTTTAGTAGTTGTACAACAGACTTTTTCACTTCAGATTTGTTTTTCACTTCCAGACTTTTAAGGGGAGAAAAAAAACCCTCTCCCACCATTTCTATCGACTGCTTAGCAGTTTCACCACTTTGATAATCTCGTTCGTAGTCTACATTATCTAAGGTTCCTTATTTAAGGCCTAAACTCTCCATTTTTAGGTCCACAGGCGAGTCTACAGTGAAGTTGGTTCGTATTGCAGCATACCGGAAGGAAACCAAATTGAATTCAGTGACTGTGACATCAATTACAACATGAACTTTCTGCAACGTCAAACTATTGCCATCATCGGTGGAGGAGCCGGTGGCTGTTGCACTGCGCTTGAATTGGCACGGACTGGGCGATTCAACATTCATCTCTTGGAAAAAAATGACGAACTGATGAGAGAAAGCAGTGACGCTACACCAGGACGCATGGGGCTTGGCTTCCATTACGCAGACAAGGACACTGCTTTGTACTATCTGCACGCCACCATAGAGTTTACCAGAAGGTTCGGTCAATTTCGGCAAGAGGTTTGTCGAGGTCAAGCACATCCGCTACGTCGAGGCAGATACTTCATTTTGAAAAACACGATGGTACCTGTCGGAGACATTCTCGAAACTTACGACGCATTGAAGAAAGAGTACACTAAGATGGTCCACAAAGATGCAAGTTACGAAGTGTTTGGCCCACCGGAAAACTTTTATCGAGTTCTGGAAACCTGCGAATACGAAAAAGACGTCGCAGCGGAAAAGGTAGAATTGGGAATCGAGACGGCAGAAGAGTTGCTAGACTGGCCGAGAATGAGAAGATTTATCATAAATCAACTAGAGCAATTCCAAGAGGACAGCACGGTTACAATTAGGACAAACACTGAAGTTGTGGAGATTACGGCGGCAGGGGATCATTGCGGCTTTGTCTTAGATGCAGTAAGTACCTTAGGCGGATGTGGCGTTAAGATTTTTGCCGATCTAACCGTGAACGCCTCATGGTACAACATCGCCAAATTTAACAAGATGCTTGGCGTTTCGGCATGGACTCGGAAGAGATGCAACCGCATTAAAGCAATCGCTACTGTGCATTTACCAGAAGGTCTTGCCAACATGCCTTCGATGTTTTTCTGCATGAGACCCTTCTGCATGTTCTCCAACAAAGGGAATCGAGTTGGAATGATTACCTATGCCCCTGAAACAAACATTGCCGTGAGTTCTTCTGGAGAGCTGGAACAGGAATTTTCTCGTATTTACTTCGACCTGTCGGAAAATGAGAAATATATAAAGGGGCAGAAGATTTTAGCTGGCGTTTCCAAATTCATCCCCAAAATGAAAAACGCCAAGCTGATTAAAGTGAAGATCGGTATTATCCAGACCTTTATAGATGAAGACACAATCGATTTCGGTTTCAAAATCGGAAACTTGGATTCGTTACATGACCCAGCCATGGGAGGGATTAACAAGCGAGATTACAGTGGAGTGGAAACGCCTCGACCGGGATATGTTATAAATGCATGTATGAAACTTTTATATTGCTTTAACAATGCCGAGCTCGTAAGAGACCTGATTATGTCTGATTCCGCAAGCCGAGACCGTGCCAACAGCAAAGGCGATAACACGAGATGGTACGAATACTGAATGACATGGCTTTGAAGAACGTTCTCTTGCGTACACAAACTTTAGTTCTATAGTAGCAAAAGTTGAGTTTTGGAGCGCTAAAGTAGCTTCATAGGGAGGCGCGGTGGCCTAATGGTTAGTGCGCTGGACTCCGGATCGAGCGGTCCGGGTTCGGGCCCTGACCGGGGCACTGCGTTGTGTTCTTGGGCAAGATACTTTACTCTCATAGTGCCTCTTTCCACCCGGGTGTATAAATGGGTACCTGCGATGGACTAGCATCCCATCCAAGGGGAAGTAGCAATACTCCTAGTCGCTTCATGCTACTGAAACCGGGATAAGCTCCGGCCTGATGGGCCCCTAGGCTCGCATGCAGACTTTACCTTTACCAAAATAGCTTCATATAACCTAGACTGGGTGGTCTGACATTTTCTTGTTGTTTTTGTTGTTGTTGTTCAATATGTTTTTTTATTTCGGGGCAAATAAAACTGCGGCCCGGATCCGCTGTTATAATTAAGTGCGATCAGAAGTACATAACTAGAAGTCTACATGTAGTATTAGGGCCCATGCTATGTCTTTTGCGTGTAGTCTATTTTTAGCACAAACTTTGCGCGCGTGCAAATGAAGTTTTTTTCGAAGAAATGAAGGCGTGCACGTGCACACCATCATTGCACGTGATCATTGCACGTGATCATTGCATGAGATTGTTGCAAATTACGGCTTTCAGTCACATCTTTTGTAGGAGCCCTTCATTTTGGCGGACAATGGAAAGAAATATAGAATAAACATACGAAAACTTTTTTCACCATCAGCCCAAAGGTGTTTGTTGATAGTGACGCTTCAAAGGGCAGTCAAAACTAAGGACCAAATAAGGAAAATATACTTGCTCTTACCAGAAGGGAAGCTCTTCTCACCCGACTTGCGACAGAGCCAATCAAAAGTCGTGAACGGCAAGTGCCCTAACACGATTGGCCACTGGTTCGCGGAAAATCTGTTCTAAAAATACCCTACACGCGAAAGACATATCTCAAGGCCCATTAGGGGTGGACCATTAGATTTTTGATGGGGGGGGGGGGGGGGGAGGAGTGTGCAAATCCCCAAAAAATTATTGAACATGTGCTTCTGGTTTTAAAAAAATATCATGCAGAATTGTTAAGAAGTTAATATCGAGCAGCCTTAATCAGGGCGTGGCAAAAGGAAGGACCCAAAACGGCCCAAAACTAGCTGTGAGTCACATGATACGGTACTGAGCATCACATATTTTGATGCGTGATTTGATATTTTGCCAATTAGATTTTGCCAATTAGATTTCGTATTAAAGTGAACCCTCTGATCTGGAAGGATATTATGATTCAATGATATTCATGCATTCAGATTCCCACCCTAGCAGTTGTCGTGTGCAGGTATTTTTTTGTAAAAAAATAAGATTTACTTAGAAAAGGAAATAGAACAAAGAAGCCTTGTAAAGGCAGGCCACATTGTATCGGTGCAGGGTTCAAAATATACAAACGTGTGAAACTGATGCTCTGGATATGTACAAAAGACGATTAAATATATCAAAAACGTTTTAATTATTTTTTTCATCTGGGTAATCCGTGTTTTTGCAGAGTTCTATAAAAGTTCATACTTTTGTGTTCATTGCCTATGTTGAAGCCAAGAAATTAATTATAGTAGCAGTCTGACCACATAAATAAAAACGTGATTCTTTTATTATGTAGATTGAAATATTGTAATTTTATTGATCATGTACCTATATAAAAGACGATTCAAAGGGGTCAAATACCAATTCTATTTTTTCACCTATTTACAACTGTAGTAACAAAAATGTATAATTAAAAATGTCTTTAATAAACCACAAGCTGGCAGAAACTGTTTTTTTTTATCCATCAATGCGAATTTAGCCTTAAAAATAATATAACATAGTAGAAAATTTCTTAAATAAACAAGGTTGTCTAAATTTGATCAATAAATAACAAACTTTCTCTATAAGTATTTTATGCAACAGTAACAAAAAAAATGCAACAGACCATTAGATACGTCTGTTCGAGAATGCTATTTTCTAAAGACTGCTTATTGTATTTTGCAGTGTATACACCTAATTGCAATAATATTACCATATTAAAACGAAAAATGAAAAAAAGCCAAATAGGAATTAATTAGTTTAATCATCATAGCTGGCAGCATTTACTGGAAACTCACAAGTTTCTTCCTGTACAAATATTAATTGTGTTGTAAGATGAATTGGTTCACGTGTATTTTGACGCGTTTCAAAGCCGTTCCTTCGGGCGAATTTCAAACATATCGTTTAAATGCCTATTTTATTCCTATTTGCCTTTTACATTTTGCTTTTCTCTATGATAACGTTATTGCAATTAGGTGTATATTGAACATCCATAACCATAACTGCTTTAATTGCTATACATTTTGATTTACAAATTTCAAACATCTTTTGTAACATTAATTTCTCTATAAATATTTAAATAAAATAAAGATGAAAATCTTTATTGCTTTAAAAGAAAGATGCAAACTTTAACAGGCATTGCGTGTAAGGGTGGTGTTTAATAGGGTGAATTTTGAGTGGCTGGTGACGGTCACGTTAACTACAAAATTTGTGTTTTAAATTTTCATTGAAAAAAACATCGTGCAGGGCTGGAAGAATAAAAACAATATCTAGCAGCCTAAAAATCCTGCACACCCCCCACCACCCACCCCCCCCCTCCCCCCCCCCCCCCCCCCCCCATCAAAAGTCAAATGGTCCACCCCTTACCAGAGATGTAGACTTCTAGTTATGGACTTCTGGTACGATATAAACCTTGTGATGACACAAGCTATGTAAACAGGCCTAGGAGCCCATACAACAAAAGAAAATTGGGGTCAGTAGTCACTATTCAATGTAACTAGTCACCATCTTGCATCAATCCTTTCTGCGACATAAGGATCTGTGTACTGTTTTGTTCGTCTTAGAATAATGGTACCATAGTTAATGGTTTGAACCCAGAAGTATCAGTAGTTCGTACGGTGTGATCGTCCAGGTGAGAGTAGTTCTGAGAAGAACTGTCGTTGGTGACTGACGTTTCGACAACCTGTGCGGAAGTCATCTTCAGAGTCAAGTGAAAAGTTTTTGTCAGTCGATGATGTTATAAGTCTGGTCCGTTAAAACTGATTGATCTTTTTAGCCGTGATGTTATTGGCTGCAAAACTCGTGTTGAGTTCGTCAACAGTAATTGGTAAGTTTCGATCCGTCTATTGTTAGTCAAATTAAGTAATTCTGTTTGTGGTCTGTTCGTCGGTTTTGTTTCATAATGTCGTTAATAAGTCGTTTGTAAGGTGCCGGTAGTTGTTGGCATGTGTTGATAGGCGTTTGTTCTAAGTTTGTGTACCAGCTTTCTAAAGTCAGTCGTTGAAAATAGTTCGTACTGTAGGTTAACTGGTTAAACATTCAGCAGAGTCCCAGTCGATTTTGTGGTTTGTAAGTCGGTGGTGTTCAGAAATGTGATTGTTGACATCACCATTTCCAGTCATTCTTGTATTGAGGTTTCTACCAGTCTCTCCAATGTAGGAGGCCTGGCTGTCGGAGCATTTGATCTTATAAACCGCTCCCTGTCTGTTGTTAGGTTCGTCCCTGTCTTTAACGTTGGTCGGTAATTAAATGTCGTAACGTAGTTGTAGGCTTGTGAGCTACACGGGATTAGTGTAGGGTTGTAGAATCCACGCGATAGTCTCAGAAGTGTCCTTGATGTAGGGTATAGTCGCTGTAGTAACAGATCGCTGTAGGGTTCCTGTTAGGGTTTCTGTAGTTTCAGTACCCCACCACTAACACTTCCCTGGGTTGGGTGAGGGAGAACATTTCATATAAAAAAACGCGGGTGATCGTAACATAGTTAGTTATCAGGTACATAGGTACGAGCGCTTGCTTTCCCGGATGTACGTAAAGGAGCAGTCGGGACACTGCACTTTGAAAACGACTTCCGCCATTCGGTTCGCCGATGGTCTGTCCTCTGCTTTCTAAAAACGTGACCCAATGTTCTTACAGGTTTGAATGCCGTCCGAGTGCAGAATTTCTGGAGGACACGACCCACTCGATCTGATGCACCTTTTACGTATGGAAAGACTGCGGGTTCCAATGGCCTTTCTTGCGTTCGCCTCTCTTTGCTCTATCCCTCATGTATTTCTTGAACAGATGGTCGGGGTACCCATTTGCTTGTACATCACGCATCACTCGATCTTGCTCGCTGCTTTTTAGTTCAGGGTGTGATGGAAGCAGGTTGGCCCTGCTTAGGAGTGTTTTGGCCACGGCTTCTTTGTGCTGCATTGGGTTGTGAGAAGCGAATTCGAGATATTTGTTCGTGTGAGTTTTCTTTCTTAAGACGTCGATCTCTATAGAGCCATCGCTTAGCACCTCTGACTTGCGAGTCCTAAAAGGAGATACTCCGACCCTTGTCTGTTTGCCCTGCACTCTCTATCGTGAACTGTTACCGTAAATAGAGTTAAGATACTGGTGAAAAACTTGAACGTCCGTTTTCTTTCAAACATGGTTCTGAGTTATCGGCATACCTCCGCCACCAGCGAGGTGTAACTGGGGAGGTGGACAAGGCTCGATCTTTGATGCTACCCATAACAGGGTCCGTAATCACTGCGCTGAGCGGTGACCCCATAGCGCAACCAAATGCTTGGTGGTAATGCTTAGGTGAAAAAACTGTTGTCTAACACGATCTCCAACATGTCCATAACTTCGCACGGGTTGGTAGCACGAGCACCAACGAATTACTACTAGCTCTTATGAAAGTGAAGAGGAGTCACCGAAAATTTAGTAAAGAATAAACAGATCGGCTTAAGAATCCCTTTTTCATAAATGTCTTCTAGCGATCGCAATATTGGTTCCAGTATTTTCAGTAAATGAGAAATAGTTTGGGAATCTTCAAAGTTAAAACAGTGATAACTTGGCTTGTTTTCTCGTACTAGGATGCTTCACATCAAATATCAAACTTAACAACTGCGTGATAACTTTTAAGATTGTTAAAGAAAACTTGTCCATTTCTTTGTATATTTCTATATGCAAGAGCGCGCCAAATTCTTATACATTCCACGGGGCTTTTCTAAATCGACCCAAAAGTAGGAGCAAAGTAAAAATGCTTTCTACATTAAGTGAAAGATTAATATCCAGCTTTGTGTTCGTGGGAGGCGCGGTGGCCTAATGGTTAGTGCGCTGGACTCCGGATCGGGCGGTCCCGGTTCGAGCCCTGGCCGGGGCACTGCGTTGTGTTCTTGGGCAAGACACTTTACTCTCTCCACCCAGGTGTATAAATGGGTACCGGCGAATTTACTGCTTGGGGTAACCCTGCGGTGGACTAGCATCCCATTCAGGGGGGAGTAGCAATACTCCTAGCCGCTTCATGCTACGGAAACCGGGATAAGCTCCGGCCTGATGGGCCACTAGGCTCGTATACAGACTTAACCTTTACCTTTACCTTTACCTTTGTGTTCACCTTGTACTTGAAGCAGTCTGATTTACTGGCTAATACAAACAAAGAAAACTGAATCGAGTCGAGTAGCTCTCTCAAGGTCTCACATGAATGGTTCGCTACCCTTTGAGAGAGCAATAGAACAAACAACTGGAACAATCCCTTAAAGGGACACTGTCAAGGACATTTTTTTTACTTTTTTAGTAAAACGGCACCAAAATTATGACTAAGTACTTTCAACCATGCAGAAAATGCTCCTAGAACGTAAAGGGAAGGATATCTCGCAAATTGTTTAAATAAGAGGGTGACCGTAAAAAGTTTTCATCAATTTTTCCAAACCGCAAGGACAGAACTTGAAAAAGTCAGCCTGACTTTCTCAAGTTGAGATCAAAAGCTCCCGATGGTATCACAGTGATATCACTCTATATTTAGCTTCAGTACACTGGTATACGTAATTTTAAGAAAACTAGGCCACTGTTAATAGGTTTCCAATGGTGTAAACATGTTTTTGGGTTGTTGAATTTTTGAAGTTATGCTCGTGACAGTGCCCCTTTAAGCTCCTCAAAACAATAGCAACTACTACAATAGATGACCAGTAGAATTATAACCTTACAAAGAGCTGCTACACTACTGGGCAAATCAAGTTCCACAGCTTTTACTAAGAAAAACAAACTTCAATTGGTTGCCTTTGTCATGGTTGGCTAAGATCATATTGGTCAGTTTTTTGGGGGTGACAATAGTAGGTCTAGATGGCGGTTTACCGATACCTGAAAGTTGGCTGTGAAATAAAATTTTTAAACTCATAACTAAACACTGAGCTCTGCAGGCGGAATTTTGCTGATTGCTGATAGGTGTTTCTACTTGTACTGCAGTTATTAAAATGGGCACATATTGCCATTGAAGGTATAAAGAAGGGCTCTTTCCTATCAAAATTGCTTTATCTGAGGATAACCGTTTTGGCCTCGGGACTGAGCCTCCCCGTCCCTCCCCTCCCCGTCACCCCCTTGCCGTAATTGTGAGGGTAAGTTGTTCCACAACTAAGCTCCACTGTATGAAAAACGTTCTCTCTCGATAATCCATGCGTGGTTTTGGAAGAGATAGTTTGTTTTCAGTATCCCTGAAACGATAAGCATTCGGGTTCATTGGTCGCGAAAATCAAATCTTGATTTCAAATATTCTGGTGTCATCCCACTATAATTTTTAATCAATCGTTGACAACTGGCATTTTCCCTGATGAATGGAGATATACTAGTACCAAGGGCAACCCGTTCTTAACTACAATCACAGACAAAAGTAGTTGGGAAGGTTTAAAGAAATGCTTTGATAACGCGTGAGGTGTTTACTGACGATTCCCCTTTCCCCCAAATCAATGCTGAAGTCTTACTGAACGGTATGTGATCCTGAACACAGATGATGCGAGTTAAGTCTTTTGGAACAGGCATCACCGAATACACTCTTTTTTTATATAATATATAAGGACGTCTAATTTTGGGGATCAGGCTGAGCGTTCTTATTTTTTTTTTTACGATTTGAGGCTGAAAACGTTTTTAAGGCATTCTTAAATTACATTATAAGTCTAACTTAGGCTACAAACTGAAATGTTCTACAAAGTGTATCATTCAATAAGGAAACATCATTGTCAATGTTAAGGTATCCCGTTTTAGCATTGAGTTAATTGTACTGTTAGACCACAGCTCATTTAACAAGAAATTAAAACAAATGGGGGAAATAAAGACGTTCTCCGATTCTCAGCCTGGGGTATGTACTTAGCATGGTCTTAATTAAATGTTTGTAAATTTCAGCCTCAACGTTCTTATAAGAAAGGTCTTAAAAAAAAAGAGGGTAACGGGAATAAGGTGACAGAAGATCGAGGAGGGAACTGGGAAAACTTCCCAACACTTTTGTCTGTAGTTGTAACTGCTCCTAGACATTTGGCTCGTTACGCAAACGCTGCTCCAATTTTTTCCTGAAGAGCCAAAGAACTTCTGCTTTGACGGCTTATTCTAAACAGCTAGAGCCAGTAAAAAGTGACGACAGAGACGGAAACAGGGACGTCAAGACTTAAATAATCCACAATTAATTGTAATTTACACATGCAACAATATCGGGGTCACTCACGTAAGTCAAAATTGTGCATGTACAAATGCTGGTTGAAATAAAGAATCACAAATACCAGTCAGGTTTACAAAAGACTCGAACAAGAAGCACGTGGTCAAGAAATGACCCCCAGTCAAATGCTGGGGCGCGTTGAAAGATGCAGAGTACCTCCTCAATAACGACGTGACCCCGACACCACCACTGTAACTGGCATGAAGCCGGTTTACAGAATATCCAGCTGCGCTCCACTGGAGAGAACGGATTCGGTCTATACCTGGAGGCTAGGCCCCAACGTCTAAACCCTTACCACTTAGTATGCCATTGTTTGTACCTTTCCACCGCTCGTTTTTGCCTCTTTTTTTTTGCCTTCTGCCAGCTATACAGGCTTACTATGAAATTGCGGTATTTTCAGATTTTTTTTTTTTTTTTTTTTTTTTGCAGTATTGCGATATTTGCCAATTTATTTTTTCCCCCAATTGGCCAGACGAGAGGCGTGAGGTTGTTTGAAAGCAGATATGTTTTCCTAACCTCAAATTACTCAAGCAGATTGCACATAAATTAGTGATGGGCTAAACTTCTCCTAATAAGAGTGAAGGTTGACAGGAGCAATTTTTTGTTCCATCCGGAATTCTAACCGACGGCTGAGGTACATCACATTGTTACACTTCTTACACTGAGGTAAGATTTAAAGTTCTGGTTCAAAATTACCACCGTACAATAATTATGTTATTGTCAAACACCTTGCATCAGCAGGCATCAGGCATTTACCGTTACGTGCTAGGCAGTTGTGTAGACATTTCCTAAACATTTCTCACCATTTCAGCATGTTTTACTAGCAGGTTTCACAGAATGCCTTGCTATAAATGTCGGTCTAAAATGTACATCAGTTAAAACTGACGTCGTGTCACTTCCACCTCACGCGGTTGTGAATTGAATTTGCATCACGGAAATTACATGGGCTTGTTTAGTCATGTTTAGTGGGCCGGGAGTTGGAAATAAGTTTCTAGCCTGCGTAGCTGGCGGGATTTCGCGAACGAGTGCTTTTTCCCCGGGTTTTTTAGCGGCCGCATGCTTTGGTCTTGGCCGCCAAGCAGCGAGGGGCTTGGTGAGGAGTCGAGTTGAGATCCTGGCGGGATTTCGCGAACGAGTGCTTTTTCCCCGGGTTTTTTAGCGGCCGCATGCTTTGGTCTTGGCCGCCAAGCAGCGAGGGGCTTGGTGAGGAGTCGAGTTGAGATCCCGCCTGCCGGAATGCGTGGGTTTTTTTGAATTATGCGTTCGCCAGTGCACGCGAATTTCGGATTGGCTAAGAGCTGTGAAATGTCAATCAAGTGTTAATCGATACCTCTTAACCATCCCATGGGAAAACGTCTGTGTTTTACGTGCAGATGGCAAAATGGAAGGAAGGCAAAGAGAAAGCTATATACTCACTAAATGTCCCGGCAGCGAAAGCAGAAAAATATTCTAAAGGAAAAACAGACTGTGATTTAGTTGCTTTCACGAAATGATGTTTTGGCAGTATGCAAGAGAGGTAAACCCCAAACGTCGA
>OY855908.1:33976804-34176804 GCA_963693305.1 Meandrina meandrites
TAAACTTTCATAAACAATGTTGTCTTCCTGCTAAGTTCAGTAATAATTATTCTCAAATTACTTGGCGTTTCAAACCCCATGAAATGCGTTTTCTGCATTTGAAACGCTCTAAATTCAAAAGGTGTTTGAAACGCGTTTGGAATGTGTTTGAAACTGTTTGAAACGCATTTCAAATGCGTTTCAAACGCCGCGTTTAAACGCGTTTGAGAGAAATTACGTTTAAGCCCCCTTTTCATATGGAGGGTCACATATAGCACATTCGCGTGCCTATCTACAACTTCCTATGGAAGTGAATAATAACTAAAATATGCTGTAAACGAACGTTACAAAAAACGCCTTAATACATATACATACGTTTTTTGTAACGTCCGTTTACAGCATATTTTAGTTATTATTCACTTCCATGGGAAGTTGTAGCTAGGCACGCGAATATGCTATATATGCTGTTCTTTGCTAGTTGTATTAATTCCCTGAAGAAGTCTCAGTTAGAGACGAAACGCGTCGGAAATAAACGACAACCTTAATACAACTACAAGAAGTCTTTCCTTGTGCTGCTCACTAATCTTCGTTAAAAAATTAAAAAATTAAAACAAAGTTTCTCTGACTTCTATGCAAACTATTTTTTCAATACATATGATGTTTGCAAACAATTTATTTTTTCTTTTTAGGCCGTGCAAACAATTTTTTTCAATATTTTTTATCCGCCCCCTCCAGAAAAATTATGGTCCGTCCCTAACAGCGTAACTTTTCCGAGCGAAGAAAAATGCTTAAGAAGGCTCACAACGGTTTCCAGCAATTTCAAGCTCTTAAACTTTGATGGGCCAGTACTACAAATCTTTATCAGTTGCTGCTTCAATAATGATATCAAACAAATGTCCGATCATCGCTGAATAAGTTGTGGTCCTTTTAATGACGTCACTGGTTACTATAGCAACAGTTTTACTTGTTAAAAGCACCCTTAATTTTCCCTTTAAGTGTTTATAACTCAAAAACGAGTCCGGTGACCCCCATTTTTTATTATTGAATAATGATTGGCATGTTAAGATGCAACTTTTTGCAAAGTTAAAAAAATTTCTCCGGAGCAGTTTAAGAGCCACCTTAAATTTTCGAAAATTTAAGGTGGCTCTGAAACTGCTCCGGCTTGCAGACACACCACTATTAGGCGCGGACACTCGGTTTTGCGGACAAAACCCTGATCCCTGGCGAAATGACCGCCACTTGCTTGCTATTACGGAATTCAGTCCAAAAACATTCGTGGTACCAAAATAACAATTCTATTGTTTTGCCTCTAGATAAAGAGGACACCATGAACTTCTGTTGTTCTGGAATATTTATTTTTGCATTATTTTCTTTAGTAGTTGTACAACAGACTTTGCTTTTTTCTTTATTTAAGGCCTGAACTCTTCATTTTTAGGTCCACAGGCGAGTCTACAGTGAAGTTGGTTCGTATTGGCAGCATATCGGAAGGAAAACAAATTGAATTCAGTGACCGTGACATCAAGTAGAACATGAACTTTCGGCAACGTCAAACTATTGCCATCATCGGTGGAGGAGCCGGTGGCTGTTGCACTGCGCTTGAATTGGCACGGACTGGGCGATTTAACATTCATCTCTTGGAAAAAAATGATGAACTGATGAGAGAAAGCAGTGACGCTACACCAGGACGCATGGGGCTTGGCTTCCATTACGCAGACAAGGACACTGCTTTGTACTATCTGCACGCCACCGTAGAGTTTACCAGAAGGTTCGGTCAATTTCGGCAAGAGGTGGGTCGAGGTCAAGTACATCCGCTACGTCGAGGCAGATACTTCATTTTGAAAAACACGATGGTACCTGTCGGAGACATTCTCGAAACCTATGACGCTTTGAAGGAGGAGTACACTAGGATGGTCCGCGAAGATGCAAGTTACGAAGTGTTTGGCCCACCGAAAAACTTTTATCGAATTCTGGAAACCTTCGAATACGACAAAGATGTCGCAGCGGAAAAGGTAGAATTGGGAATCGAGACGGCAGAAGAGTTGCTAAACTGGCCGAGAATGAGGAGATTTATTATAAGTCAACTAGAGCAATTCCAAGAGGACAGCACGGTTACAATTAGGACAAACACTGAAGTTCTCGAGATTATGGCGGTAGGTGATCGTTGCGGCTTTGTCTTAGATGCAGTAAGTACCTTAGGCGGATGTGGCGTTAAGATTTTTGCCGATCTAACCGTGAACGCCTCATGGTACAACATTGCCAAATTTAACAAGATGCTTGGCGTTTCGGCATGGACTCGGAAGAGATGCAACCGCATTAAAGCAATAGCCACCGTGCGTTTACCAGAAGATCTTGCCAACATGCCCTCGATGTTTTTCTGCATGGGACCCTTTTGTACGTTGTCCAACAAGGGGAATCGAGTTGGAATGATTACCTATGCCCCTGAAACAAACATTGCCGTGAGTTCTGCTGGAGAGATGGAGGAGGAATTTTCTCGTATTTACTTCAACCTGTCGGAAAATGAGAAATATATAAAGGGGCAGAAGATTTTAGCTGGCGTTTCCAAATTCATTCCCAAGATGAAAAATGCCAAGCTGATTAAAGTGAAGCTCGGGATTATCCAGACCTTTATAGATGAAGACACAATCGATTTCGGTTTCAAAATCGGAAACTTGGATTCGTTACATGACCCAGCCGTGGGAGGGATTTACAAGCGAGATTACAGTGGAGTGGAAACGCCTCGACCGGGATATGTTATAAATGCATGTATGAAACTTTTATATTGCTTTGACAATGCCGAGCTTGTTAGAGACCTGATTATATCTGATTCCGCAAGCCGAGACCGTGCCAACAACAAAGGCGATAACGCGAGATGGTACGAATACTGAATGAAATGGCTTCGTGGTACTTTTTCTTGCGTGCGCATAGTTTAGTGCTATAATAGCAAAGACCGTGTGAGTAGTGAAGCGCTAAAGTAGCTTCATATAGGCTGAAATTTTGTTTTTGTTGTTGTTCAGTAATTTTTTTTTTATCTCGGGATAAATGAACTGCGGCCCCGATCCACTGTTATGATTAAGTGCGATATGATCCTTGTGGTGACACAAGCTATATAAACAGGCCTTTGGAGCCCATTTACCAAGATCTTTGTTAATTTTCGGTAGTCTCGCATTGGGGTGAGAAGTCATAAATCGAAATTGTTAAATATAGGACGTGGTATGAAAATACTGAAACAGTGTATATAGTCCATGCACACTGTTCAGCTGTATATCATATACCCATAAGGATTATGAGTTTCTGTGTATATACAAAGAACAAGAGTGTTTATGATATACAATTAATAAAATAAAGAAAGCTAAGTCCAGTTTCTTTAAAAAAAAAATTCTCTGTTAAAAAAAAACAGTTATCGTAAAACTGCTTATATTTAAGTATCCCTTTAGGAAAATTTCAACTATTTTTTTGCAACTGAGTTATCCGTTCCGTGTAAAGAACTTTTTGTTGATGTAATTTTGTACATATTCAACGAATTAATAAATATGATGTTCTTTCGATTGGTGTTGTGGCGGGATCATTTTTTGTTTTTTTGTTTTTAGCGGAGCTCTCCAGCTGCCCGAAGCCCCATAACTATCGTGCGAGGATAGAAATTGAGAAAACCATGCGTTTGAGTTTTCATGGTCATCGTGGCTAGCGGCATGGCTCGCGGGCGGGTGCGCCTAGCGACGACGACGACGACGACGTCGCCCAAAATGGCGGCCATACTCCAGAAAAAGCTTGACCTGGGCATCTTACGTGTTTGATATTGACCATCCATCCATCCGTCCGTCCGTCCGTCCGTCCGTCCGTCCGTCCGTCCGTCCATCCATCCATCCTATCGTAGGACACTGCACATTTTTTAAGATCATGTTGAAAATCGACTAGGGATATTTCATTTCGCCTACACGAATCGATTGCGTGAAGAGGTGACAAAATCTTTGGCGGTTGCTCAGCCGCGGGAATGAAAACTTGTGAACAAAAGTGACCAGCAGAAAATATGTCTTCGTTATTATTTTTCACCCCATCACTCCAGAGATTTTTTCTCACATCAAAAAGATGATCTGGACATTTCACATCAACTTAAACGAAGCCATTGCATGAAAAGGCGCCAAAATCTTTGGCACGCTGTTCACGTTTAAAGCTGAATGAAACACGCGAAGAAAGCTGCTGAAGAACATAGATCTTCGTGGATATTTCTCGCTCTATTTAGACTATTTACCCATCTACATCATGGAAACTTATTCCAAATCATTTAGGACATGAACTTGAACATGCTATATCGGGCTACTAGTCAAAAGAACGATGCCCAGGGTTCGAACTGCTGCTGACCAAGGCTGAAAATCACTGAATTGAGCTCAAATAAAAGTGAACTCAAAGCCGATCAAGTTCACTGAAGTGAAGGATAAAAGACTGTTAAAGGCTACACCGATGGAAAGAGAGAAATTGATCTTCGTTGATAATTCATATAATGTATACTGTATGTCGGTGGTGTAATACAACGAAATTGCCGTGTTCGTCTCCGACACATTATTGGGCTGGTTTGAAAGCTTTGCCCTGCAGAATATACAAGCCTTCTTCAATAATGAGGTAACAAACGTAAATGTATGCACTATAAAGGATAAGCCTGATTTTATATTGAGAGAATTTACTTCTTTTATGAACAAATTTAAAGTTGTGCCGCTTTTCAGATCTTCCGGTAAATATTTATGCATCAGTCAATTCCAGCAGTGCCCATCCCCCCCCCCCGGGCTGACCCCCGGGCATTAGCATTTCTTTGGTAAATTCCCCGGGGTGGGGATGAGGGAACCGGGCAAATGCCCCGCTCCCGGGTTGATTGTTTTCAATCTCTCGATAGGTGATATAAGAATATAATACAAGTTGTTGCTTCTTGACAATGAAGAAATATCTAAAATTCAGAAAATATACCTTTGAAAACATCCATGAACATCCACGAGCTTCTCTAGTCCTTCATGGACTAGCTAATCTGCAACGTAGTCCACGTCTTTGCCTATAAACGCCTCCATCACGAATACGCGACTCGCTCCACGGTTTCGAAACCACGTGTCAAATGCCCGGGGGTCAAGCCGAGGTACGCAAATGCCCCACCCCCGGGACGGGCAACATTAGGAAATGCCCCGGGGTTGCCCGGGGGGGGATGGGCACTGCTGGAATTGACTGATGCATTATCAAACCTGTTCGTGTTTGTACATTTTATACAGACATTGCATACCTGCCAACTCTCCCGGTTTTCCCGGGAGTCTCCAAGTTTTTCATCAAATCTCCCGGTCTCCCGGTTAGAGCACCAAATCTCCCGGGAAATACGTAACGTGACTTTTTCATTTTTTTTTTCATCAATTTCATTATTTTCGAGAATCCAAAAAGGAAAATAAAACAAGAAGTGGATTTAGTGCTCTTATTTGAGCTGTTCTCAATCGGAAAACATCGGAAAACGGGAAACAGAGCGATCAAATCGATATATATTTAAAGAGGAACATAATTGGTCAGAAATCAACCAATCCAATCGCACAATTCATGGAAGAAAGTTGGCGCGGTTTTCGCATGCTGTTTACGGTTCGCTGCAAAAAGAATTATTAGGCGCCCTAACGTGTGAAGTTCATTGTACGTCTGCGTTTGTGAGGTAAGTAAATTCAGGGGTTTCCATAAGGGCCGGCAGCCGGCGAAATTCGCTGGCTACTCCACATGTTTTCGCCGTCTACTTTGATTTCCAATTACTTGAATTTTAAGAAATTAGCATGATAACTAATTTTCCACTTGTAACTGAACATGAACCGCGGATCGGCCAACATTTAATTCGTTTAACACGAAAGAAACTTGCTATAATTCTTGGTTAAAATATATCGACTGTCACAAGGCTCGAAATTGCGACCGATACGGTCGCCAATGCGACCAACATTTCATAACAATTCTGCTTTCGTCGCCAAAATGGCGACTACATTTCTGTGTGTCGACAATGAATAACGGTTGTGCCCTTCCAGAAAGTTATATCGGAAGATCTTTGCTTCTAAAACATCCAAAATAAGAAAAGAAGTCAATCCATTCCCTTCCTTTGCTGTAAAAGATTCTGTCACATCGGAAAACTGGCAAAAAGCTGACCGTGTTTGAAATCGCCCCATAATGCTTTGCAAGCCCTTGAAGCACATCATGTATGCCTATGGATTGTGTCTCTTGTTGATTCCTTTGATAGTGGCCACAAAATCTTATATATTGTGTTTGTTTTAGACCTAGTGATAAGTCTTTTTTTGGATTAAATTCCTAGAAATGATTTTAAACACTTTTGAACAAGGCCCTATTTGATTTTGCAATCTGGTGACTAAAAATTTGCATTTGGCGACTATTTTGTCTGCAAGATAATTAAAACTGTTGAATAAAAAGCTGGAAAATAAAGCATGTATGGTTCTGTCAAAATGACCTAATTCTTGCCCCAGAAAGCGGGAAATGCACACTTAGAGGCTCCGATTTTGAAAGTTTCCTGGGGGTGCATGCCCCCAGACCCCCCTAGAAGGTTCGCGCCTTTGGCACGAGTAACCCTTTTGCCGCCTACTTCTACATTTTTTCCATCTACTTTGATTCTTGTTGAAAACCCTGGGTAAGGAACAGGGGGTGGGAGGGGGGGGGGGGGGGGGGGGGCGGTGTGCAAAGATTTCTAGATGTCTCCAGATTTTTGTACCCTTGGGGTTGGCAGGTATGACATTGTTTATTAACTATTTCAATTAGACTAGTCAAAATTACCAGAAATGAAGAAAATTCATTCAGTTCTCTACATAAAATTCTCTAAGGTACTTAGCAACGCGTACGATAAATTTTCAGAGTTTGTTTTGCCGCCTCGATTTTCTCAGTTTGCCGTGGCGTGAGTTCATTTTAGCAGCGAGTTCATTTTGTTTTTTTGAGGTGATTTTCTTGCCCTGACAGTTTTGCAGTAAATCAAAACAAGGTCAAGATTCTTTTTACATTGAAAAACTCATAGGGGTCCTGGACGTGTATTAATTAGTGTACAGAAAACGTTATAAAAAGTTTTGTTTTGCGCCGACGTGCGTACGTGAGGAACCCAATAAAATGCTCTCGTCAAATTCAATTTTAGAACCTGTCAGTAACGGGCTGTCACAGGATAGAAAATTCAGACGGGACCAAGAAATATATTGACGTCGCCGTTCGTCAATAAAACCATGAGAGGTTTTTAACCATGAGCGATTAAGACGGAATCTACCAGGAAGTCGAGTAATATTTATTTAAGTTGGACAAAAATCGAGTAGCAGAATATAAATTTAAATCCTATTGCGTTATTTTCTACCCAAAATAAAAGGTAAAGATGTAAGTAATTATCACTGATAACACCAACAACAATTTCTTATCAGAGTCTTAGAAAATGAATTTCAAAGTTCACAAGCTATAGGGAAATTCTCACGTGCAGCCATTTTGTAAAATCGTCTTTAAGCGATTCTGGAATTCAGTGAAATTCCCAAATTTGTTTTCGGTGTTTGGTTTTGTTAGAAAAGATTTCTTTTGATAAGATATTTGAAGCAGTAACACAAAAGCTTGCAATAAGGTGTAAATAATTTTGGTACATAATTTTGTCCAACAACTACTCGAAGTCCTGGCAGATTCCGTCTTAAAATTTATTTTGTACCTATATGGGCCACTGTAAAGCTTAGAAATATAGTGTGGCTACCCATTTAGTAATAAAATTAATAAATGGGAGCTCCGCTTTTAGGACTGCCTAAATCTATATATTAGCAATTTGAGATGATTTACATTCTCTACAGGGAATTATTGGTTGTAGTAAATCCCAGCACACAGATGTCGCATGCATGTAACACGAACGACAACAAAATTTTCAAATTTCATGTACGATCATTTCGAGGAGATGGTTTACCGTAAAATGCCCGGTGTAAGCCCACTCTAAGCCCGTTCCCGTTTTATAGTGAAACGAACTCAGCCGGGGCCACCCAATGTTTTTTTTAACCAATCACAAGACAAGTTTAGAACAAAAGAATTGGGCTTCCTTCGCCAGTAGACCAATCACAGTAAGTGGCAAATATAACTGCTGATGAACGAACTCCAATTCTTTTGTTCTGAGCTTATCTTGTGACTGGCTAAAAAACGTTGGGTGGCCCCGGTTGAGTTCGTTTCACTGTAAGATCTGCCGGATATATTATGCCCTCTCCTCGCACGATATTTCCACTTCACAGAAAATTGTACTTGAAGTCCCGATGAGTGTTCTGCTATTGTTTTTACCTCTATTTAGCGGCCAGTAAGAATGTAATATACGTTTGGATTTATTTTCAACAAGCTCGGACAGTGACGGCTAATGACATCATTCAAACACAGGTTTAATGTTGTCTTCATGTGGTTCCGTTATTCTTTTTCACGTTATTTTGTATTGAAATAACGTAACCTTTTTAAATGGCCTTATGCTAATTTCTGACGAACCCTGCCATTTTTCTTGAGGGTGGCCGCTTTATAGGGTTCTACTGTATTTATATCGTTTCTTGTCAGCTACTGATTTTCAAACAAGTTTCTGTGCGTTCATGCCTCTACTCTGGCTCCCCACTTAAATAAAAGCCACTCAAAAACGGTTACGTAATTGTGTGAAGGCCAACTTAAAACGGGCATTCTGAGTTCCTGATGGCAACACCTGTATTTCCCCAAGAGAAAGAGGGTCATTTAAATCAAATGTGTGTGAATAATAATCAAAGGCACTATGTGCAACGACTGTTTTTTTTGGAAGTGGCAATGAGCTACTGAACTCGGAAAATGAATTATTAATAAATGAGGATTTATCAAATCGCAACGCGGTCTAGCGTGCACGTCACACCTGACAACGTTGGAGTCCGGGGTCCAGATTAGAGAAAATAACTCTAGTAAAAACTTCTACACCGATCCATTAGTAGCAAGCACAATAATATCAACCTATTTGGTAAATAAAATAAAGACACGGCAGCTGGTTGTCCTTTGTGGTTCGTTGCGCAACAAATGAGTGGCCTGTAATCTCCAGCAAAGTGAACATTATGGGTGTCAAATACTGTATGCTACAAACGACAACAAAGGTCAAACAAAATGAACAGAATTAAAAATAAATTTTATTAAACGCTAATTTTGTACTTGAATTTTGTACTTGGACAGTTTGATAAAAGCGTTTGCGCTATACAAACGTCTACATTCGCACCCTAGACTGTTACAAGCCGGAACACGAAATTGTCATGCCAAAAGACCCGAAACTACAGGAGTTGCGTTACGTCTGTCAACCATCTGTCAAACCCTTTTGTATTCTCGATTAAAATAGATCTTTCGCAATGCGTTGATTACAGTCAGTACAGTAAACTCTGCAGTCACAGCGAGAATCTTAGCTTTTTGAGCGCAGCTCCCAGTGGCTTTGCTGAGTTGTACAACGTTTGTACGGCTAAGTATATTGTTGATGTCGTTGCAATGATTTCTTCGCCGATGATTGTAAATTTGAGCCGCGAATTCTGATTTTGTGGTGGAGTCGGTGACACGTGGAACGACTTTTTGGTTGAATTCGATTGCGTGGACATCTGCATAACTTTGGAGGCAAGTTGTTTTCTTCTCTGTATTTTTATGCGTGCTTGGAAATATATGATCGCTTTTCAGTATCGATCCGCGCATCTGTCGTTCTGCAACTTTGAGCTTTGATCGCTCGAGTAGCTAGTAGCGGCTGCCGGCCGTTATACATGCATGACTTGTAAAGATCTATACGGATTTACGTTGTTTTTCATTTTGATTTGCATTGGGAGTAAAAGAAGCAAGTTCCAAGCAGACAAATTCAAGTTTGCGTGTTTTCGTGCTAGCGTGTGTACACTCTTTTCTCTGTACAGCGTTTACGATTGACGTTCAATTTCCGGAATGTGTTTTGATAGTGCCATGAGCAGGTTTGATTGCTGTGAAGATTAAGCGTCGCATAAAATTTATTTTGAAATCGGCTAGGTTGACCTTTGTCGCGTGACACTGATAATCTTCTGTCAGCTAGCGATTACACTAACTTCGCTTTCAATTTCGCTTTCACCGTCACATGCAAACTTAAGAAAATTCTGTTGATTACTCGGGCTTCTACAAAGAATGTAGAAAAGCCCGAGTTTAAAAATGGGAACGGGGTTTATTATCCCGGCGCAAATCGCCCTCTGACGTCTTTTTCGCTTACGCAAGATATGAGTATGCGTAGGAAAAGGTCAGCGGACGGGGACGTGTTTTATTGCACGGAGGCACGAGGTCGACACGAGGTGATAAAGTGAAAAGCGATACACGGTACGAAGCTGTCTCGTTTGACTCTCTTTTCGGTGGAATCTCAAAGATTGTAAAGGTTGAAATATTTAGTGTGATTTCTAGAACGCGAAATCGATTGTACACCCACACTGAAACGTGTCGATGACTACTTCGGAGCGGGTAGGTGCATGAACTTTAATACGAGAGAACTTTACGAGCGAACCTTTCCGAGTGAAACCTTTATCAGAAGCCTAGATTTTATAGTGAGCTATCTATATAATGGAGTTTGAAACGCTAAGAGAATCATCAATACTTGCGGGAACTGACGCTGTTGAGCACTCAAGCATTGCGAAAAACTGGACTACTGACATGCTACAGAGTTTTCCTTATCAACACAAGAATCTTCTCGAAGATGCAATAGACACCATATTTAAGCTTAGTTGCGCTCTAAAAGAAGAAACGAAAAACGAAATGAGTACTTCAAGCAGCTTTTGGGTAACTATATTCTTTCTTTCAATTTTTGCTTTTATAGTATTGGTTTCATTGGGTTTATCTTGCTTTGTTTTTATCGTTTCAATTATTGTAACAGCATATGCTCTTGTCCAGCACTTCATGTCGTATGTAGATGGCTATGTAGAGAATGTTGTTATTTCGGCATTTGATGATTGTGATATCTTGGACAAAGCTATTTACTCAACCGGAAATGTAAACAATTATTCAATGGTGACAATAAAAGCGAGAAAAGACATGAGATCTCGCAATGCGTAGTATGTTTACTACAATTATTGTCGTGTAAGGTTATGTAAACAGCGTGATCGTGAGCCGGCTATCTCTAAAACAGGGAATGGGGAATCGGGGAATGGGGAATGGGGAATGGGCTGGGGAATCTCTAAAAGCGGGAATCTCTAAAGTGGGGAATCTCTAAAATGGGGAATCTCTAAAAGCGGGAATCTCTAAAATGGGGAATCTCTAAAAGCGGGAATCTCTAAAATGGGGAATCTCTAAAAGCGGGAATCTCTAAAATGGGGAATCTCTAAAACGGGGAATCTCTAAAAGCGGGAATCTCTAAAATGGGGAATCTCTAAAAGCGGGAATCTCTAAAATGAGGAATCTTTAAAATTAATTCCCGCGTGCGTTCAATGACTTCGCGTAAAGCTTCCTGTTTGAGACAGTGAAAGCATCAAGCAGTATTGGCGTGACAGACCGGCAGTTTATTTATTGACAGGTATTAATTAATTTTGAAAAGCCGCCCACAGTCACAAACCCCTGCCGTAGGTAACGCACTACAGAAAACAAAATATGACACGATAAAACCAAAAGTAAAAAAGAAAGGGTGGGTAGGGAATGAGCTGAAATTGATCGAGCTATTGAAAGGCGTTTGAGAAGGACTGACTGTTTCGCAACACGGCGGGATATGACTGGTACTAGACAATTAGCGGAAGTACGTCACAGCACTGATACCAAGATAAACCTAATCGTTTCATCTTACACGTAACAGTAATGAGAATATGCAATCATAGAATTCTTATTATGTTAGTGTTGCGTTCCTTTTTATCACTATAATTAGATTTACTTTATCATTATTTGTTTGCTACTCATTTTCAAATGCTACCGTTCACAGAAAGAAAGAAACATAGCGAAAATATTTCCAATGAAAAAAAGTACCACAAACACAAACTAATATTCTCCTAAAGTCGTTTTAAATGGCGGGAAAAACGAGGGAGACATATCGATGTGTCATGCAACCTTTTGCCCCTTTCTCAGTCTTGTTGATGGTCGGTCAACATGGCTGAATTCAAGTTTCCCTTGGCCTTTACAAAAAAGAGGAAAAAAATAGATCGGTTCGACAACCTCCCCCAGTTCCACTGGGAAGATATATCGCGTCAAGATGTGGTCGGGCAAGGCACGTATGGAGCTGTATTTATTTCTAGGTACCGACCAGAAGAGAGTAAGCCCGCCGAAACGGTTGTAATCAATCCCACTTTTAGAGATTCCCCGTTTTAGAGATTCCCGCTTTTAGAGATTCCCCATTTTAGAGATTCCCGCTTTTAGAGATTCCCCCGTTTTAGAGATTCCTGCTTTTAGAGATTCCCCGTTTTAGAGATTCCCGCTTTTAGAGATTCCCCGTTTTAGAGATTCCCGCTTTTAGAGATTCCCCATTTTAGAGATTCCCGCTTTTAGAGATTCCCCGTTTTAGAGATTCCCGCTTTTAGAGATTCCCCGTTTTAGAGATTCCCGCTTTTAGAGATTCCCCATTTTAGAGATTCCCGCTTTTAGAGATTCCCCGTTTTAGAGATTCCCGCTTTTAGAGATTCCCCATTTTAGAGATTCCCGCTTTTAGAGATTCCCCGTTTTAGAGATTCCCGCTTTTAGAGATTCCCCATTTTAGAGATTCCCCACTTTAGACATTCCCGCTTTTAGAGATTCCCCAGCCCATTCCCCATTCCCCGATTCCCCATTCCCTGTTTTAGAGATAGCCATCGTGAGCCGAGCAGACTACCACTACGAACGCTGATCGCGAGATATAGTTCTTAATGTAACCCAAGTTAATTTTTTAAAGAGAAGCCCGAGTACACGCAGTTAAGCGTCTAGTTTTTCTATAGGGCAGAAACAACATACACCTGATTTAACTGTGATTTAAGGTAAAATAAAAATAAAATATGTTCACAATCGATTTTCAAATTATCATCACACCCATCAAAACAAAACCATTAGCGCGTAAAGTACAGTGGTCTGTCATCGGTCTTAATAAACCGCAACGTCAAACTGAGAGTAGCGTTACATGTAGGTCTGCCAACCATCTGTCAACGGCCTTTTGTTTACATCTGATCGACTGAAGGAAGGATGGCTTCAAATCGCCACTCAATCCGTAACTCCCGTTTTGCATACGCAAAAACAGTCGTAAAAATGAACGAGGGGTTCAAAACAGGAGTGGCACCATCGATTTAAATTTCAGCTTCAAATAGGAATGATTTACGTTCTCCGGATCGGGCAGTCCGGGTTCGAGCCCTGGCCGGGGTAACTGCGTTGTGTTCTTGGACAAGACACTTCACTCTCATAGTGCCCCTCTCAAACCAGTGGTATGGGCCACTTGGCTCGAAGTAGACTTTATCTTTATACAACTAGTAGTAATCAGCGATTAGGGGAGTGCGTTCGACCTAAGATGGAGAGTCAGGTAGTAGCAAAGGAGCAAGGTTGTTGGCAAACTATGCCATTTAAGAGGCCGTCTCCCTTAAACCGTTCCACTCGATTTTGGACTCCAAAATAGTTTTCCTTCATATTTCTGCCACAGGTAGTACTATCTATCCTTACTACTAAAATGCAGTTAAAATGATCAGAAAGTTTGTTTCTCTCCACTGTGGAGCATTTATCGATTACCAGTGTCAAGAAGTGATGAAACGGCCATTTTTCACGAGTTCTAACACAGGATATTAAACGTTCGTTAAAAATACTTCGCGCCGATAAAACCCCCAAAATTTGTATGCATCCAGTCAGTGTTTATCAGTTCTTACTGCTGACATGTCATTTGGTTACTTTCTTGTTCAAAATCGGAAGACAACTACAATATTTATAGAACACCTTCAGTAATTTATGCGAACATCGCGAAAATATGGTCCTAAATCTTGCCTTATTTTTCACTTGTGGCAAATAGACCAGGCCTAAATTGCCATTCTAGTTTTAGATTAAGACATTGTCAGTTGAATTATGAAATAAAATCTGCGGCACAACGCGATATTGAGAAATAAGTTCGAACGAATTCTTGGCTATTTTCACGGATTAAGTATTGCGTGACACACTTCACATTCCAGTCCGAGTCTTGTTGCCTGACACTTTGATGCTTTGTTGATGAATATTTTCCGCCTAACGACAAATGAAAACGCATTGAAATTCTACAAATGGCAGCTTGTTTTTCCTTGTTTCGGTAAGTTGAAACCAAATACGGTGTTTCGTTTCCTGACTATTAAATAATGAAAGTCGATTCGTGTCCTTCGTGATCATATTTACCACTCACCTTGTTGACCTTGTAGTTCCTGATGACATTATGAGAATTTACCGCTGAAACTTTCGTGGTTATCGTACACAAGCACAAGTATGGTACTCAGTGGCTACAATTATAATGATCCAGTAGGTCTGTCTTGAAAGGAGAGTCGATGACGAAAAGAGATTTGAATAAATCCTCCTGTATGTAATCATTCAATACTCGGGTTGCGTTACCGCCCGTGGTGGAGAGAGTGGGGGAGGTGGGGGGGGGGGGGGGGGGGAGGGACTGGGGTTACACCATAAATTGCGAGTGCTGCGGTTCTAAGATTTTGCCGCTATTGTAGGATAAATGACACGATAACGAGCGGAGAGCGGACATTAAAATACGGGCAGCACGATTTTGAGGTCTCTGAAGCTTTGATGACTTGCCCTATACACCAATACAACAGTCAAAGCGGGGCTGGACTAAGCTATTATATTTTAAATCATATATTAAGAAGTGCACGATTTTGTATTCGTTTAATTAAGGGATCAAACCAGGATTGCACTCCCAAAAGGAGCAAAGGGGATCCTTTTCTAAAGGACTGAGAACCTTACTTAACCGTATGCCGCGGCACATCAGGCTGTACAGGTCTACATAGCCCACAAAAACGAGAATGCCTCTGGGCGTTACCGTTTGCAGTGATAACGCAATTCACCATGCTTACCTAGAAGGCTAACTTACAAGTTTCGAACAGATACACGAAAGAATATCCAGTAAGTCTATCTTGAAAGGAGAGTCGATGACGAAAATACATTTGAATAAATCCTCCTGTATGTAATCATTCAATACTCGGGTTACGTTACCGCCCGTGGTGGAGAGAGTGGGGGAGGTGGGTGGAGGGGGTACTGGGGTTACACCATGCTGCATGCATGAAGTTACGGCATGTATTTACATACAAGGCAATGAGAAATCAACATCTAAATGGTCATTTTTCAACAAAAATAGAAGAGAAGGATATTTTTCTTTCTTCGTTACCAGAAATCGTGCGGTTTCGGCAAAAAGCGGCTTATGGCGGAACCAGAATTTCCATGTGGCAGGATATTTTCCATCGACACCGGCGCGATCTGACCAATTCAGAATGGCTTTACCCCTTCTACAGGACGAATCTCAGCTAATAGGTAAGTTTCGATGCGAATAAGTGTCGTTTGGCTTCATAATTTTTAGAATTGGCTGATTAGGATCCATATTTCATAATATCAATAAACTATCAATGTCACCAGGACCATTGGCGTTGAGCATGTCTTTGAATTCTGCCTGGTCGAATAATGAATATTGGGAGATCAGACATTGCGTCGAGTTAGACTTTTAGCTTTGATGTTGTTTATCTGCTTTATAACTTCAAGAAATGAACCCTCGCGAAATTGATAAATTCAAGATCTTTTTGGGTAGTGGCGATTAATGTCTATGGACCGTTTTCAAAAATGTTCGTTGACGCACCACTCGGATGTCAAGGATTGAATTTTGTCACCTATTGTTTAATTGAGCTGACCATTTTGGTCATTTCGGGACAAATTAAATAAAGGGTTGAGAAATAAAAAAATTACAAGAAAACGGCCTTGTAGAGTTTTCGTTATAATCATGCTTTCCGATATTTCCTTTTTTCCTTTCATTTAGAGTGAGTTAGAGAGACTAATTGCAGCTAGTTTAATATTACAACTAGATCAGGGAAACGCTCAGTCATGAACAAAAACAGCTCAAATTGTGTCTTTTACTATCTTACATTACCACTAAAACCAAAATAGCCATTCTGACCTGCTACCAAACCCAAGAACCAATTGATCTGAACTTTAAGCTGATACACTGAATATAGTTTACATCGTCATTATTATCATTGTGCCATCTCTGTGAACGTCAAGAATGTTTAGGTTGCAATGCTTACTGATTCCGAACCTCTCTCGTCATCTAAGGAAGCCACAGCTGTTGTTTCGTTCAGCGCAGCATATTCGGTTTTCTTTTTTACATTAATTATGTTTGAATTGGTATGTCTTATTCTATTCAAAATTATACAGACAAGATAGAGGATAACCAAAGGAAAAGAGCACTACTTTTATGTCGAACGCTAAATGCTTTTTTAAGCAGAATCCATTGACTCTGTGATGGAAGCAATTACAATTTATAACCGATGTTTATAATGTAACCCTAAACGACGTGGAGATCGGTGCCTGAACTTGTTTACTATTATCTAAAGAGCGGTTTTGAACGTCCTACAATGTGGGCTGCACTGGCATACTACGAAGCTAATTTAAGAACAATACATCTAAGAAAAAGGAAGCGTAAAGATAAGCAGTAGAATTAGACTCCCGAAGCATGAGAACAGTTATTCTCAAAGGAAAACAAAGAAAGGACGATAGGTATATTGCATTCGTTGGGAAATTTATGCTAGGCTTCCAGGGGCGTAGCGTCCATATACGCACGTATGCCCGTGCGTACAGCTGACATCTGAGAAAATTTTTTTTTTTTGGAATTGCCTAAAAACATTTTTCTCATTAAATTTGCTGGCTGATAATTTCATATTTCGGCGTTTTTTATTATTTCCGTTTATCCAAGCATTAATCATAAAGTTCTGTCCACTAATGGCAAGATGCATTTGAGTGGTAATTAAAAATAGAAAAAAAACGCCTCATGTACCCCTCCCTCAAGGTCAGCCAGCCTCAATACTTCATATACATAAACACAAGAACGTGGATATTGACAGTTTGGTAACGGAGTTTGCCTGTCTTAAGGGTCGACGCCTCGCCCTTTGCTTGTGACCTGTCTCCGTTGTTTTTGTATTTTTTTTTTCGTAACACTGTAGCTTACAGAAAACAATAGAGAAATAAACAAAATAAACAACTTTTTACTGCATTTTTGCCGCATTATTTATTGAAAATGCCCCGCAGAAAAACCAGGAGATGGCATTTCCGAGACCCTAAATTTCAAAATTTTCTGGGGGAACATGCCCCCAGGCCCCCCTAGTTGCAAGCGACTTCGGCGCTTAGAAAAAAATTACTTATCGTGCATACATCTTCAAAAAACCACGCTACGCCCCTGGCTTCACTTTATCACTTTTGTTTGTGGGAAAAACTCCAACAGAGACACTTTTAGGGATAACACTGTCGATACTTTCAGGGATAAGGGATAACTGTGCCCAGAGTTACAGGGATAAGGGATAACTGAACCCCCCCCCCCCCCCCCTCCCCTCTAAGAGGGTATCATTAGCCGAAACGTCTATAAAAGTAACATAAAAGAACCATTCAGTGTCAAACCACAAAGAAACCAACACTGGTACTCTTCTTAAACAAAGCGAACCAACTCTGCTTTTCGACATTTGGCGAGACAGGAGATTTCAAAATGGTTTAGCATGACTTTAGTACTAGTTTTCCCCTTTTGAAATAGTCACAGAGTGATAAACATAAAAACGTATTGGATATTTAAGGCCGATGTTGTTCTCGAGACTCGTGTGCGTGCCAACTGATTTGTAGACCTCTGGAAGAGCTATGTGGTCGTTCCTTGAGTGCAGATCCTTAATGGACAACCAGGCTGCCAGAAAGAGACGCTCGTGAAAATTGGCCTCATGTCCAGCCTCATTGACGGTATTAAAATCCATCTGATGAATTGGTCTCGCAGGTTAAAAATCTGGCAGCCGTTGGCTGACATGAACCTGCGTTACTAACTTACAATATTTACATCTAATTGCTTTCGTGGACGTGACAGGAGACCGAACATCAAATAAACTGTTAACAGTTTTAAACGGTTTGTAGACGACTTTAACCTGTCATTGTCTTAGATGCGACCAATCTTTTCGGAAACATCTTGAACATAAAGAAGTACCGCGAGGCCAATACTTTGTTAATCAGTTGGTGGTTTAGACAGCGATCAGTCGCATTTGTTTATGAAGGATGATGGATAGTTGTTCTCGTGCAATACGGTCTTATGTTATCACCTGACTACAATTGCACATTTTTTAAGTGCCAGTGTTGTCAAGCCACAAGTCGGTAACATTGGAAAACCGATCTTGATAATTTTTTTTTTCAGACTCAAGGAACCTACCGGCGAAACTGTAAAGAATAAGAAATCTTCACGAGTTTCCCAATCATCCAAACTAAGCGACACGACAAGGCCCACGTAGGCGAATATCGTGCGCACTACTGCTACTGCACAAGCGATATGTTATTTTAGCCGCTTGCTCCTAAAAAGCTATTTACAATGTCGCTCAAGGGTGTTCGCAACGAAGTGAAACTCAAGCGCTATCACAATTGCACAGTACTCTTTCGTGTATCTGTTCGAACCTTGTAAGTTAACCTTCTAGGTAAGCATGGTGAATTGCGTTATCACTGCAAACGGTAACGCCCAGAGGCATTCTCGTTTTTGTGGGCTATGTAGACCTGTACAGCCTGATGTGCCGCGGCATACGGTTAAGTAAGGTTCTCAGTCCTTTAGAAAAGGATCCCCTTTGCTCCTTTTGGGAGTGCAATCCTGGTTTGATCCCTTAATTAAACGAATACAAAATCGTGCACTTCTTAATATATGATTTAAAATATAATAGCTTAGTCCAGCCCCGCTTTGACTGTTGTATTGGTGTATAGGGCAAGTCATCAAAGCTTCAGAGACCTCAAAATCGTGCTGCCCGTATTTTAATGTCCGCTCTCCGCTCGTTATCATGTCATTTATCCTACAATAGCGGCAAAATCTTAGAACCGCAGCACTCGCAATTTATGGTGTAACCCCAGTCCCCCTCCCCCCCCTCCCCCACCTCCCCCACTCTCTCCACCACGGGCGGTAACGCAACCCGAGTATTGAATGATTACATACAGGAGGATTTATTCAAATCTCTTTTCGTCATCGACTCTCCTTTCAAGAAAGACCTACTGGATCATTATAATTGTAGCCACTGAGTACCATACTTGTGCTTGTGTACGATAACCACGAAAATTTCATCGGTAAATTCTCATAATGTCATCAGGAACTACAAGGTCAACAAGGTGAGCGGTAAATATAATCACGAAGGACACGAATCGACTTATCATTATAATATTTAATGGTCAGGAAACGAAACGCCGTATTTGGTTTCAACTAACCGAAACAAGGGAAAAAAGGCTGCCATTTGTAGAACTTTAATGCGTTTTCCCTTGTCGTTAGGCGGAAAATATTCATCAGCAAAGCATCAAAAGTGTCAGGTACAAGACTCGGACTGGAATGTGAAGTGTGTCACGCAATACTTAATCCGTGAAAATAGCCAAGAATTCGTTCGAACTTATTTCTCAATATCGCGTTGTGCCGCAGATTTTATTTCATAATTCAACAGACAAGGTCTTAATCTGAAACTAGAATGGCAATTTAGGCCTGAACTATTTGCCACAAGTGAAAAATAAGGCAAGATTTAGGACCATATTTTCGTGATGTTCGCATAAATTACTGAAGGTGTTCTATAAATATTGTAGTTGTCTTCCGATTTTGAACAAGAAAGCAACCAAATGACATGTCAGCAGTAAGAACTGATAAAAATTGACAGAATGTGTACAAATTTTGGGGGTTTTATCAGCGCGAAGTATTTTTAACGAACGTTTAATATCCTGTGTTAGAACTCGTGAAAAATGGCCGTTTCATCACTTCTTGACACTGGCAATCGATAAATGCTCCGAAGTGGAGAGAAACAAACTTTCTGATCATTTTAACTGCATTTTAGTAGTAAGGATAGATAGTACTACCTGTGACAGAAATATGAAGGAAAACTATTTTGGAGTCCAAAATCGAGTGGAACGGTTTAAGGGAGACGGCCTCTTAATATGCCTCAAATGGAGCGATGAGGATGAGTGAGAGAGGAATCTCATCACACAACATTTTGGAGGAAAGATTGCGTGACGAGCCAAAAGAACATCTCTCTGCAAAATAAACTGGAATTTGTCGCATCAAGAAATGGGTTGTGTTCTTTTCGAAGGGGTTCAATAAACTGTGAAAAACTTGTGACACTGTAGCAGTTCTTGATATGTTAAAGCAGAATTTTTCTTTGCTTGCAAGCTATGTTATCGTAAATTGGGTGTTACACTGTTACACAAGAAGCCATTCAACCGGACGGAAACATGATCTGTCATCATAGCAGTGATTGTTTACCAAAGGTCAAAAAGAACCTCCAATAATGAATGGCACGGCAAATTCTCATTGATGTCAGAATATTGTAAAACAACGTGAATAGAAGTCGCTCCTAGCACTTCATGTGACATTCACAAAGCAGAAACGTACAAAGTCATAAATGAATGGGCAATTTGCATTCATTTTCACACTAAAATTCATATGGAATAGAAATGAATTATCATGTACACGACAAATAATTATTTATTTCATTTTAGTTGTTTAATATCTTTTGGCACTACACAACTTCTAAAACTCCACAGACTTCTACAAATACTTTCACTTCAATTTGAAAATAGATCGAGGCACAGCACATCAACTTTTCGTTCATAGTCAATACACTCATAATATTCAATAATGATTTCCTCATCAAAATGCCTAAACATTCTGCGAATAACTATAGAATACAAATTCAAAGAAGCGATAAAACAATTTTGATCCTTATTCTACTCACTCGTTTTACATGAAATGCTAACAATTTGAAATTTTAGCTAGTTTTGTGAATCGTTTTGCATGCAAACACGCTGGTTTACCTTGCCTATAAAACAACGAATCGAGTTACTCGATTTCCACTCCTTTTACGACGTTCGGTGGCTGATTAAAACTCTTCTACCTTGAATGAAAACCCTCCAAACAGCAGCGATAACAGACCATAACACACGACAATTTTGTCGAGAGAAATCACTCCAAACAGCAAAACAGAAGCACATGGCATCGAGATGACGTCATTCGCCCCTGAAAAATTTTCTGGGGGGGCCAAATTGACAACGTCGTATAATCCATAAAAGCAAGAGTTTTTCTCGATTAGGGTGCGTTCTCCTTCGTCGAACGCAATAAAAAGAAAGAACTTACTAGGTATTAATTGATCATATAGTTTTTCTTTATTTTTCTGTAAGAGCCATTGTACATGAAGGGTTGAGTAAACTTAAACTTAAAATTGCCAGTTTTAATCCACTTCCGCCCTAGGAAGTTAATTAGAGAGATTCTCTCCGTCTCCTTGAATTATTTAAGGAAGGGGAAGAATATAGACAGGTTTACTCTTTTAGCGGTCAGTTACAAAACCTTTTCTAGCTAGAGTGGACGTCTGCGCCTGTAGAGAGCAATGACCTGGGCAATAAAGTTTTCTCATTTTTAAAATGACTGAATGTTTAGTCCTTCAATTTTTTGTTTTCCTTTTTCAAATCACTGGGATGTTATCTTAACACGGCCAATAATATATTAGGGGAAGGAGGGTGTGTATGATGGGGAGGGTAGGGAAGGAAAGATTAGTAATACAATCTGTTGTCTTCCCCAGTTTTGTTTTTCATGACATCCAAGACGACAGCCTGATGGTCAATAAGTGAAACAAGTGTCTAATTAAACAAGTCTATAATACAAAATAAACTAGTCTTCCAGTTGTTATTTTCTTCTTTGCAGGACTTGCCGCGTGATACTGACAAGGGCTTCCCTCTGAGGTGACGGAGACAACTTGTTTATTTGTTTGACTGCCTCCTTAGCATATTGACTTGCCAATGTGTAGGAGCGTGCTATACCATCACTCTGAAAACAACAATAATATAGAATTAGGATATAGGTCTTCTTGCCGGGGTAAACAGACAACGTTTTGCATCACAAAAACGACATCTGATGTCAAAACAAGGCAATCTTCACTCAGAAGCCATTTTTGTGTTGAAGTACATGCACACTCGAGTACGACATATGCTTCAAGCGATGCGTTCAAAATTTGCAACAAAACACAATATTTGTACAACTGAGTCTTCCCACCAAGCAAACGTGTGTTTGTAAAATTATAATTTGTTCAATATTCCTCATTAAAGTTACTACTCAAACCATGTACAGTATATAGACTTAGTCCGCACACCAATTTATTTGAGTTATAATTTTCCCACACTTAACTGTATTGTTCATAATTTCTTGCAAGTAAGCGCAGATTTACATGCAAACAAACTTGACCCTCCATGTATAGGCATCAAATGAATGCACATGAGTATGCTGTAGTTCAAAATGAATTTCTGCTCAAAATGATTTCAAACTGTAGTTTGATTTGTAGTTTTCTTTGTTTAACAATTACGACAATAAATCTGGAACAAACGAGAATACAAGAAAACAATAGACATTCACTTAAAACTACAACATATACAGAAAGGACTGGAGGCAACAAAAAAATGAATGAAACAACACCTCACCTTATGAACAGCTTGACGTGCTTCCTCGACATCGTTAGGTCCTTTAAATCTTCGCATGATAAGGGCATTAAGATCAGGGAACTGTTAAAAAAAGAGACAAGATAAATATAAATGGTATACCAGCAAGATGCCGCTGCGTTTTACAAAATATAGTTAAACCTTGCTATCTCAAACTTGGTTGTCTCGAACTCTTCACTATCTAGAACTCAATATATTATGTCCCATAAATTTGCTTTTCAGTCATTTTTTATCAACTATTTTGAACTCCCTGCTTTCTCAAATTATTTTTCGTTTCTCTTGAGAGTTTGAGATAGCTGGGTTCTGGATTAGCTGTAAGTAATATTGGTAGTCATGGTGATGATGAGGCATATCAGGCAACCTCAAATTCACTCCATCTGTCACTCTGCTGATTCCTGTCAAACAATTGATTTATGCATTAAATCTGGATTAAGCCAATTCCACCATGAGTTGGCTCACAGAGCCTTAAATTACAAATTATCATTACCTGTTCACAAGCAAACAAAACAGGTGCTGTCGCCAGTCCAAGTCTTAGATCTGTGGCTGTTGGTTTTCCCATCTCCCCATCACTGGCAATAAAGTCTAGTATATCATCAATTATCTACAAAACCAGGAAATGAAGCGATTATTGGGGATGAGTGATGTTTTGAGGACTTTAAAAAAATTTTAAACTTTCATGCCTTATATATTTGTTGAGGCTTACTGGGACAAGGAAGGGGTGTGTACCCTGTACATGTACATGTACATCTGCCCCACTAGAATGTTATGAAAAAAAGTGAGTGTAAGGTAAAAAAAATCCTTATTTCTACGCTAAAACAGTAAACCTCTGTTGAATAAAAGTGCACTTTCATTTTGCCCGTGCATGCAGAATGGCACAATTTTTGTTCTTCTTTTCTTGGTTCTTACAAAGAATGCTCAAACGCAATGTGCTTGTGTTGAAGAACTTCTTAACTACTGGTACCTGAAATGCCATTCCAATATTTCTGCCATATTGAAATGCTATCTCCTGCACTGTTGGGCTACAGTTACCAAACACAGAGACCTAAAAAAGAAAACAACAGTACATGAAATGCTGTACAATGCTGTGGTATACTGGATAGACATAATCATAACAGGGTTATTTAGAGTGCTGTTGGGAAATTAAGGCCAATCAAATAACTTTCGTAGATTGACTATCAATCACTGACTGACCCACTGACAGATGGATGGATGGATGGATTGACGGATGGATGGACAGATGGACTGATGGATGGATGGACAAATCGATTGGTTGGTTGATTGATTCGGAAAATTTCAAACCAAAAACAAACTAAATAATAATAATAATAATAATAATAATAATAATAATAATAATAATAATAAATAAACAAGAGGTTCTTCTAACTTAACACCGCTTTGTTAAAATTTAACTGTATGATTGCTCAAATCACTAATTAACTGCTTTTGGCTCAATTATCACTAGGTTGATGTTTTTAAAAACAGCTTAGGCAAATTTAAACATTACTCATTGTGTGATTCAACGTCCGGTTGATACATGTAATTTGGCCGAGTGGAACTTTGGGTCTGGTCACCAGCAAAACCACAATTATGGTTTTGTGGTTTAATTATTAAACCAAGGGAAGAACAATAACTGCACTTGGCCCATGGCCAGCGTGGTTAATAATCTGCTCCATAGCCTGGGTCCATGACCTGGTTTATGCACCGCGTCCATGAGGTGGTCTATAGACCAGGTCCACAGGGGTGGTCCATGGACCTGGGTCCATGTGTTGTATACATCCGATGGAAGCATTGAAAAAGTAATGAAAAATTAAATTATTCATGTAAACACTTGCCTGCAGCATGAGTTTCTCCAAAACTTTCCCTCATTTTTGAAATATAATGATCAGTAGGAGTTGTTAACATGCATGCCATTTACTGTAAGTTTTGCCACTGACGTTATTGTTGTGTGTTTTGGTACCAAGCACAGTTTTGAAAATAAGTTTTTTTTTCAGCTAATTATAAAAAAACTATTTCTGAAAACTTACCGCCTTACAGCAGCAGGCTATCAAACTTGCAGTCTTCTTGTACGTCTTTTCTAAGTAATGATTAAACCTCTCATCTGGATGCTCTTTAGAACCAAGTTGCATTAATTCACCTGCAAAATTAAAATAAAATAAAAATAATGTTTACTTACTACTTAAGGCGGGGGTACAGCCCTTAACAGTAACTAAATACAATGTAATTGATGATCATGCAATGCATGTTTTAGAAACGGGGAATCTATTTGATCTGTAAACAGCAAAGAAGTCATTGATCATGACTTCTTCAAGCTTCAAAGTAGCAAGTGTTGCTGAAAATTTTTCTGAAATTTTCACTTCCTATGTATGCAGCACTAATAATGCTGGCAACTATGATTATATCAGCTACATGTATACTTACAATATTTCCTGTGTTTTGAGGTTATGAACTGAATTATGAATTTGGTGGCATTTCAAGTACTTTTACTACATAAATCTGTACTATTCATCTGCCCTTGATTTACAAACTGTACTGGATCAGTTGCAATTCACCAAGGGTAAAACTTCCTCTTACCAACATTAACAACTTGCTGTAAATTATTTACATTGTACCTTTTACTAGATCATCCACAACCTTGGCTAATAACTCCACAACCTCGCTGTTTCCAAGCTCAGCCAAAGCCTGGGAAGCACAAGAAAGGATGTAGTCTCCAGCCAAAACTGACATCCTTTCTCCAAACATTTTGTTAACAGAGACTTTTCCTCGTCTTGTATCTGCACCATCAATAACATCATCATGGACCAAGCTCGCTGTGTGAATCATTTCTGATACCATAACTACAGTTTCTTGAGATGGAAGGATTGTCCTATGCAAGGGAAGGAAGAGAGATTCTGTCAGTGCTTTCAATAAGCACCGACAGCCAACAATTAAAAGCGTTGGCCGCTTTGCTTTACTTTGCTCAAAGAAGTCGGCTACAGTTGAATCCTGATAACTCGAACCCTCAATAACTCGAACCTCCCACTCACTTGAACCTTTTTCGATTTCCCTCCAGGTAATCCTGGTAATTTTCTTACTAACTTAACCCTCGATAACTCAAGCCCTCGATAATTCAAACCTTTTTCGATGTCCCTTGACGGTTCAAGTTATTGGGATTCAATTGTACATGTACTTTTAACCCTAACTTGAACTAAGAAAGATTCTTTTGACAAACAGTCAGTCACTCTACTCAAAACAGCTGCTTTCTTTGAAATAATTTATACTGAAACCCCTGGAGATTTAACATGTAGCCACACAGGTAAACAAAATCAATCACTGATTGGTGTTGGCAAACTGTTCAAGCAATCAGATAGGCAAATACTGGGGACAACTTGAGGAGAATTTATGATTGACTCACTCACAAAATTATGATCATGGAGCTACTTCCTTGGAAGGGGGAGATTACTCTGGATACAGAAGTAGAGATTGAGACAGAACGTCCGGCAAAAAAAATTGAGGTTTTATGATGGTGTTGATGTAGTAGTAGTAGTAGTAGTAGTAGTAGTAGTAACTTTATTTATACACGGTAAATTCATCAGTTCAGTCAATTATAAAATACAAATGATAATAAATACAATACTAAAAACTAAAACAATACTAATTTATACTAACAAAACTCTGCTTTACATGAATGCCGTGTGCTATAAAAGGTAAAAAATTTTGTGACTAAGAAAAATGATGTCGGCAACCAATTCGAAAACCATTGAGAGTTTGTGCTTGCCGCAAATCATGTGGTAAGCTGTTCCAAAGCACCGCACCTTGGTAACTAAAACTGTTTTTTAGATAGTTTGTGCGGGGCAAAGGAACAGCGAGTTTGCCCACGGTGTCTCTCAGTTCGTATTGAGTTATATTATTCCTATCAGTAAAGATGGATTGCAAATAGGTAGGTACAAGACCGTTAAGAGATTTGTACACCATTATTGCTTCTTGTATTTGCCTTTGAGATTCCAATCCCTTCCAGCCGAGCCGTTCAAAGAGAAGTCCGGCATTTGTGTCATAGCTGGAAAAGGTTAGAATACGTGCAGCGCGGTTCTGCAATTTTTGCAGTTTGTCAGAAAGGGTCTTATTACAGTGTCCCCAAACAACACTACAATAATCAAAATGAGGCTGTATTAAGGCACTGAAAACAGAATGCAGCGTGCTTTGAGGAACAAATCGTCTACACCTCTTTAAAGCTCCCAGGCCAGATACAATTTTCTTAGCAATGGACTCGATGTGCACATTCCAAGAGAGATTTTCGTCAATGTGCACACCAAGAGATTTAGTGCTAGAAACTTGCTTTATAGATTTATCATCAATTGAAAGGCTAGGAGATTTGTCAAAAGTACTTAACCTTTGTCTCGACCCGATTAACATAAATTCTGTCTTGCTTGCATTTAATGTTAATTTGTCGACACTTGCGCTCAGAATACTTTTTACCGCTCCCCAGATGGCCTTATCAAATAATCCAAAATGACAGTTCATGGGAGGCAGCGTGGCCGAGTGGTTTAGGGCGCTGGTCTTGTAATCCGGAGGTCCTGGGTTCAAGCCCTCCACCCTGCCACTAGCTGGATTTGTTTCACGGTCGTCCCGAGTTCAAATCCTCGGTCACGCTTTGTATATAGCCAACTGGTCTGCCTCCAGCCAGTTGGGATTTTTAACCATGTTACTGTATGTTCATTTAAAAGTTATTTGTTTCCTATGTTTCAGTGGCATGCCTAAACTAGCTATCTCGAAGCTAAGTGCATAACCACTATAAACAACATTTACATTTACATTTACATTTACATTTACATTTAGAATTGTGTGTCCCTCGCATCTTTAAAATAAGTTACACTAACTTTGAATCAGAAGTATGCAAGTTACATGCTCCTGCTGCAAGTAATACAATCATTGGTCGGATGTACTTTCCTTGTCCATCAAAATAGTAGTGACTCACTTCTCTTAGAGGTGTAATGGATGAGTTCAGTTCCTGCAAGATGCCAATAGAATAATACTTAAAAGAAATTTGAACCCTGCACCTCTGAAATCAAGACATGTTGTTGACTTAATAAAAGGACTCGCTGTTAATCCAATGTGGTTTAGTGCTCTCTTCAAGGGAACCTTGGCTCTTGAGGCAAGTTGACATTTGAGTTGTTTTAAATAATGCCTAAATCACAAATTTTACCAGACAAGGAAGATATAATAACATTTAATAATAATAATAATAAACAGAAAAGATTATCGCTCCCAACAAGAGAACCTTTGCTTCCTGACATAGCCATGCACTGATGTAATAAAATCCAAAATGGCAGTGCACAGTAAATTTAAAAGCATTAATCTTCTCTGTTTATCATTATAATTAAGGTGGCTCCATATAGTTTTAGAACCAGGCGCGCGCTGATGATGCGGGCCTTGGGAAACTGCGCGCACGCTGACGCAAGCTCAGGCAAAAGTTTTTAACAACGGATTTGAGTTAAACATTTCAAAGGAAATCTTTATCCGCAATAGAATTTTAAGAACAGACAATGTTGTTTAAGCTTCCAAATTATATGAGGTTGTAGATTTTCATCATGGAATTGCATAAAGCGCCCAGTAAACACTGTAAGCGAGCCTAGTGGTTTCAACGTTGACGCATGCTCAAATTTTCGATCTTGGCGAATTTCTATTCCGTTACGTAATTGTTACAACTTTGGGGGACTAAAATGGCAACTTTTGTCTAACTTTTCTCGCGTTTCCTTCGGTGAAATTTCGTAAAATTTGCCAGAGAGGTTATTAATAATTATTTTGCTTTACGTGGCATTCGTTTTTTACGAAAATCTATAAGACCAGTTGTTATACAGAGGGGAAAAACACAAATTTGCAAATAACAAAGAAGCTGCCTTTACAATCCCCTACTTTTTTCTGTTTAAAATTATTTTTCAGATAGTACCCATGTACTGTGAAAATTTTGGAAGATTTCACCGAAGGAAATAGAAGAAAATTGCACTTAAAGCCACATAAACGCTCAAAGTTGCATTTGTTTGGGTACTCTTAATTCACGACTTAAAACCCAATATTTTAACCGAAATGGTTGTAGAACACTATTTCATTGTTGCTTATTGTATTTATTGAGCGAACTGGGAGTGAAAACAAACGCAAAAAACAGATTTCAAAATATAACACTAGCGAGTGCCACATCCATGTTATTACCCTATGGAGCCACCTTAAATGTTACATATATATATCTCCCTCGTCCAATAAAATTTGCAATATAGGCATTATTTCAAACAACTTAACACCAACTTGCCTCAAGAGCTGAGGCTCCCTTTAATGTTTACAGAGCTTGCTTCACTGCTTCATTGTACTTGATGGTTATTACACCCAGTTGCCAGCTTCTTCTGGTGCCCGCAGGATATATACAGTATGTATATATTATTATAAATATTTTAAAATATATACAAATATTGAAAAAAAGTCATTTTCCTGATTTATTTTTCATTTTTTTTTTACAGAAAGTGAATTGTTTTACCTTCTTTATTGTTTCACAAAGATGTGAAAGATGTGGCTTTGTTAGAGCCTGTGGATCATTTAGTGTCTTCGCAATATGAGAACTAGTTGAACAATATCTGCTAAAAATGAGAGAAAGAAAGAAAATGATTTACCTTATTGTTACATATTTTAGCAATGTTCAAAAACTCAAGGAATTAAAGGAACCCTTCACTGTTTTTACAAGTATTGCTTAAAATGTTCCGAATGTGCTCATTAGTACTATAGATCCTATATTAAAAAAATGCCTTACCTAGCGAATTGATTTTTTCATCAATTTTCAAAGAAGAGCCCCTCAGCCTCTTTGTAATTCCCACAGCTGCCATCTTGAATAGCACGGAATGGACTGTGGGCATTGATGACGTAGTGTGGTTGCTCGCTCCAATCTCTGCTGTATGAATTGGTAAACATGTCGCAGATTTTGCCATATCAGCCATATTATATCACCTGGACCTACAGTACTCTTTCAACCTGGAACTCTACTCTTCTTTCTGATGAATTTTAAAAAATATCAGGCCACAATGAAGAAACATTTTTAAAGAATCGAGTGGCTTTTATTTACAAACAAGCAAAACAAAGATCAACAGTTCAGTTCCATTCATCAAATTTATTTCACTTTTAAAATCATAAATAAAAACACAGAGCATAGATGACCTTTTTGCATCACTGTGTACCTTCATCTTTCGACAAAAATGCCAGCTCTTTGCAACACACTGATGGCTTCTCGATCGGCAGCGCAGAACATCGTTCGCATAAGCGGTCTAAAGACGTGTTCGATGGTGATCGACATTTATTTTTCTTTATACTTTAAAATTGAACCTTCCTCCCCCTCTTCTTCTTGTTATGATGCATTCTCTGGTCGTTCTTCTTCAGAAGAGTACTCTAGATTCGGGTGATATGGCAAAATCTGCTACATGTTTACCAAATTATCTCGAATTCACAGAGCAGAGATTGGAGAGAGCAACCACGATACGTCATCAATGCCCACAGTCCACTGCGCACTATTCAAGATGGCGGCCACGGGAATTTCGAAGAGGCTGAAAGGCTCTTCTTCGAAAATCGATAAAAAAATCAGTTCGCTAGGTAAGTCATTTTATTAATATAGGATCTATTAAGTAACACATTTGGAACATTTTTAGCGATACTTGTAAAAACAGTGGAGGGTTCCTTTAAAGACCCATGAAAATTTATTTTTGAAGTTTTTATTGCATTTTTTACGTTTTAAACGTATTTTTTGCCTAAAGTGCAAAAATTGAAGTTCAGTTCATCTAAGTATTTTAATGGGGTTATTCAAATGAAAAATCAGGAAAAAAGATGCAGTAATCTGAAAGGGGGTGCTATTTTTACTGTAGGTATACAAAAAGGGTAACCTCTTCTGTAAAAAAAATGGCATATAAAAGGAAAGGGTTTGGACCTCAGGGCAGAGCCTTCCCATAGTAAAAAGAAAATTAACTACCCTTTGGGGGTGGGGAAGGGCAGTAACCTCACCACGCACTAAAGGCCACATATATTGTATTAAAAATTAACTTAAATAATTTATTTTCCCAACACTGCTCCACACTGCTGCCTACAACTGCTTCATACTTTTTGGTACTAGCAATCTAGTTTCAAAGATTGAAAGTCCCGCTACACTGAGCTTAATTTTAATTTTCAGGGTATGATGTAACACCCTAGTGCTGTTTACATGGACCTCGGGGTAACATTTTCCATGTACACTGCCATAGAAAGAGCATGATTGACAGGCGCTAACACATAAAAAAAACCACTTACCTAGAGCAATAACGGAATAAACTCCTATTATACAGCCGTGCTGAATTGGCAACGTTTTTCGGCGCAAAGCAAGATGAAAGCTTGTGGAAGCGACCGCAAAGAGATGCCGGCAAGCGGTTTTGAGAAATTAAAGAAACTCTGAAAGAACAGCTCCTAGAAACATGACGCCTGCAAACTACTCCAAGCTTCTTCACATCACGGACGAGATTCCGTGAAGCGAAATGTTTGCAAGACGACAATCGTGCAAAAGGGCATGTGAAGGCTGCTGCTCCCGCCATGTTGGATTCACCTTATTATCCCCAGGGCCTTACTTGTTGAGTCCGTGTTGACGGACGTGTCGGACGAGGCTGGATTGACATCCTGGGAATGAGTTCACCGCTGACCAATCGGATTGTAGTTTCCTTGCACTGCATCACGGGATTTGTTTGAAAGCGTCCATGCCTTGGCGTCGCGTCGATCGATTGTTTTTGATTGTTTGTCGTGTGTTTTCCCAACGGTCGCTAGTTTTACAGTTCTCAGGTGTGCGCAGCTAATATTGGGTAAGTTTTTAATCCTTTGTCGTTAGTTTGCTTCTCAAGCGGCTAGTGGTCCGCACAATTGTTTCGTCTGCGGAAAAAATGAGTTCTAATCTGCTTGCGTGATGTTTTCGCGCCAGAAGGCCCCTCTGGGGTGTTTTCGCTTGTCAAACTCTGCTGTGAATTGACCTGATTGAAATTGCTCGTTTAAAAAATAACGCATCTACGCAAAGGTATTCATTCAGTCTTCCCCCCAAATCAAAGCTTCCAATTTTTTTTTTACTCGTTTCAGGATTCTGTAGTAGACTGTAGGAAACGAACGAGTGATCAGAATGCCAGACGTTGAAGCAGCAGCGAGCTCTGCAAAAAAGCGCGGTCGTCCTCCAAAGTCAGCCGCTCCGGCCGCCTCTGGCGGGGAATCTGACGAACCGGTCGTTAAAAGAGGTAGAGGTCGGCCCAAGGGTTCGAAATCGACAAAAAAGAAGGAAACAGCTCCTAAACCCACAGGCCCAAAGCGACCGCGGGGACGTCCCAAGGGATCCGTGAAGAAGAAGCCTGCAGCATCGGAAGCGAACGACAAATCGGCCACTCCGAAGAAGAGTCCAAAGAAAGCAAGCGAGTGATGGCATGGAAGTTTCTGCGTACTCCGGACGTTTACTGACGTTGCACCACAAAGACATGAAAACTTTACCTCATATATCTATATACACCAGCTTTGCATATATGGTACTTTCTTTGCTGGATACATACGTACTTATTTCTCTAACGTGCTTGTAACTCGAAACGTTTAGCTAGCGCTTTGTAAGAAGATTATATCAGCTCTTCGACAGTATATGAGCTTAACTGCAGTTGTGCGCGTTTTTATTCTAACTCATTGAGCTCTTCTGCAAACTCTCAACTGGTTTGTCTATTTATTTCAATGCGTAGTGAATGATAGCCTTGCATGGAAGTATTTTTTGGAGGTTATTAACACCGTTTCGCATTGCTCTCATTCTTTTGATTGTTTTGTCTTATAACTGTTCGTTTATGTGCTTGGTAGAACACAGATGCAATATAAATAAGCCTCTACAAAGTTCTAGTAGAGTAGCATTCTATTCTTTTTTTAATAATAATTATACAAAAGGCCTATCTGTTTTTTATACTTTATTGGAAAACTTGATATTTCAACTCAAGTGCATCAACAACTATTGACTCTTTGAAAGCTACAGTATACTGTGTTTCTTTGACATCTGTATACATAAGTTTTCTTTGTATTAAAAACTTGTTTAAATTCTTACACAAGCATTCTATATTGTTGGAGGTATCTACATAATATTATCAATTATAAAATTTTGTTGTTATCTCATTTTAAAATCAATTCTGCAAAATGTCATTTAAGTGGCAGTAGCCTGATTCTCGGTTGGCAAAGATCACTCACTCTAGAGCTTACTCCCTCCTCTTGTCATGTCGGTTTTGTTCTGAGGAGAGTCAGGGCTTGTTGATTTGGAACGGAGACCCAAGGGACGGACCATTATTTTTCTGGAGAATGGTATGAAAAATATTAAAAAAATTGTTTGCAGGGCCTAAAAAGACAAAATAAACTGTTTGCAAACATGATATGTGTAAAAAATTAGTTTGCATTTTGAAAAAAAAAATTGTTTGCAGAGGTACATAAATTAAAAAAAAAAGTTTGCAGAGGAAAGTTTTTCATACCCCCCACCCCAAGAAAATAATGGTATGTCCCTAATGGGGAGGTGGGGCCTAGGTTACCCTAATTATTATTAACAATTATTATTATTATTATTTATTTTCTTTTTTTCTATTCAATTATGAAGTTTTGGATTTCTTGCAAAATTTGTGCAAAGTAAGGGTACAGACAAGCAATCCTCTCCTGTTTTGAGAGGCAATGGGAAAATATCCTGTGAAACTACTCTGTTCAAACAGACCTTTTAAAATCCAGTCTTGATGCTTTTCTAACGAGGAAAAAATGTCATGTTTCAGAGTAAGCCCCTTACTACTTGCAAAGGTCTCTGCAGTTTTGGCATTCTGATGAAAGTTATAAAAAAGATTGGGGCAATCCCATGGGCACCTGTTTGTCGTTATGGCAAATAATTATAAATTTATCTACAAAAAATACTGGTGACTACTTGATTGAATTTCTTAAACTAAAGCAGTGCTTTAATTTTTTTTAAGAAAATACATAACATAAAATATTGGCTGGCCATATCCTGCCAGGCCAAGTGCACAAACCCCTTGTTCTCCTACTCAAAATAGTATAATATCCTCCCATGCAGTCATTTTTGGGGGTGCTTGGGTTACACTCTCAGAGGCTAAGGGTTAATATGACTGAATACTTACTATGACTATTGTACTAATGAAAAGCGAAACCAGCGATAGACTTTGCATAAAAGGCCAATTTCGATATATTAAAATTCTAACTTGGTCTGATGGTTTGGGGAATAAAACAAAAGAAAAATTAAAATGATTTTTTGATCCCTTAACTTTGATGTGACATTTTTTTGTTTTATTACCAAGGCTCAGAGCCAGATTATAATTTCTTTGTATATACTGTATTGAAATAATTTTGGCCCTTTTGCAAAATGTGTCGTTATGATTGTTTTGTTTTTTTCATAAAATGTAAATATATTGTCGTTTCTCTCCATCCGCCAATTTTAGTACCATGAAACATAGCCAAATATGTACATCTTTGTCTTCTCTATAGAACGATCAGATATGCATAAATAATTTTTATTTATTTATTTATTTTTTTTTGGGGGGGGGGGGAGGGGGGTGGGGGAGGGGGTTAACGACCTTTTCGAATTCGGCCCAGACCCTACACCTCCATCATCCATTGGAACATGGAACGAGCAAAACAAACCGTGATCATTGCAAAATCGCCAAGGAGTCACACAGCAGGCCTCCAGTTGGTCTTTGAACTTTAGCTTGATAAAAATAACCACATGTCCATGATATCTGTTTTCTACTAGTAGTACCTCTGGATTGTCAAATGGTTTTACATTGGTCAAAGTCGACTGCAACGGAAATCTGAACCGTATGGTCTCCACGTGAGGGCCTTCTTTCCGACCGCGCAGCTTTTGTTGATTTTATTTTACATTCCTGCTCTGACTGAATAAGAGCTAATAAGCTTGTTTTCTGGCTTTATGATACCTTGAAGCCGAAGAGATTTCACCCTTTCACAAGGAAGCCTGAGGCTGGAAGTTGTTTGTGAGGGAAGATGACAAGGAAAAATATGTCAAGATTTCCAAGCTTTTTGTCGACTGGGTGAGTAATGGAGGCAAACAGCGATGGAGACGAAGCAGAGCAGATATTTTATGATACAGTCAGAGAATATGTGGTGAGTGTTAAACAGTTTCTCACTTTATTTAAATTGTGTGCGGAAAAGATAACACCGTAAGCAACAAAGAGAAAGCTATGGTAATCAAGTTTAAAAAAGAACATCGCTGCAAGCGTTTATAGAATGAATCTCGGTGCACTGTAATGTGTCAAAATTTGTTCTCAAACTTCTGGTGTACAGACTGGTTAAGAACATTTTAATGCATGTTTTTCTTTCTTTTTATGGGAACCAGGTACCTCTGACACCACTTGAAAGTAAGAAATTAAGGCGGTCTTTTCCTAGTGGAAGTTGATAACCTCAATATTGGCAATAAATAATTAAAAAGCTTTTCCTCTAGCTATCATACCAAAAAACCTTTTGATGATCAATACACTGACACCTCTAAATCCCTTCTTATCACTGGGGAATAGGGCCATAAATATTCTGTTAATGTAAGAAGGAAATTGCCTTATATTACTACGATAATTATTTGATTTAGTTCCTTCCAATAAGGCCGTGTTCACACTTAGTGGCTAAGCACTGGTATCTGAGCACCCACAGGCAGCCCAAGCTCACGTTTCGAGCGGTTGGTAGGTATAAATTGGTGTTGCGTAACACTAGACCGTTGAGAATATTATAAGGCTTTGTATGGAATTTGGGTCGATTTTGGCCGTATTTATGCTTAAAATACAGTAAATATACAAAATAAACTTACTTTTGCCATTTGCTGTGTCCTTTTGCCTGTTTTGCGTCTTGAAGTGGTGTTTTAGTCGATTTTTCTCTTCCCTGTTCCTTCCTTCCTAAGACGGAGTCAAGGCAAAACACTGCCATGGCGATCGATCCGCGATCGAGCGGCGATTTTTAGCCCGAAAATCGGTCCCAACGGCGTCTTTTCCTTTCTCACGTAAAGGTCGTTAGCTCTCCTCCTCCCACGAATCCACAGCTTTGGAAAATCTCAATGCATACCCTTTGAAATAAACGGCATGCAATGCATGCAGAAGCGATGACGTTTCACAAGGGGTCTTTAAGAATTTTCAGGAAATTTGACAGAAAATTTCAAGAAAGTTAATAAAAATAGGTGACAACTTCTGTGTTGAATGATTGTTCGACAAAAGTTGCGTTATGTTGCAGTGAGATATCCGATACTGACGACATATGATACAAGGTCAAACGCTGTCTTGAAATTGTTGAGCCCTTTTGTTTTAAAAAAAATAAAGACTTCTATTTACTAAATCTTATAAAACACATCAAATATAATTAGTCTCTTTCGCTTATACGTAGAATTAGTCCTTTCTAACTGCCCGGGAGTATTTTCCTTTAAGTTCTACGCGGTGCTTTCTTGTTGAGTTAAACTTGATTTCTTTTCTACTGACGTTTATTCCTGAACAACTTCTGTGTTGAATGACTGTTTGACAAAAGCTGCGTTATCTTGTAGCGTGACATCCGATACTGACGACATACGATACAAGGTCAAACGCTGTCTTGAAAATGTTTAGCCCTTTTCTTTAAAAAAATGTAAAGATTTCTGTTTACTAAATCTAATAAAACACATCAAATATAATTTGTCTCTTTCGTTTATACATAGAATCGGTCCTTTCTAACTGCCCGGGAGTATTTTGCTTTGAGTTCTACGCCGTGATTTCTTGTCGAGTTTTATTTGAATTCTTTTCTACTGACGGTTATCCCTGAAGTTAGTTCCCAATCCTATTCGGTTCTAGAAAGATCGGTCGATTGCAACAGACAACAGATCCCGTCCACTCACACGACGACAAGAACAAGAACACAAACCATGCACCTAGTTCCCAATGCTCTTCGGTTCAATTCAAGGAGTAATCGCGCTCACACCGTAACACCAAAAATTCCATAAATTCCATCGCTTTTCCGCTTTACAGCATTAACCGATGACGTCATTCTATGACGTCATCGCTTAATAAACCGATTTCCACGACTAATCCATAGGTTTCGGAGGTCTGCAATTCCTGTGTAATTCGAAGTGGACACGACCGTTTCAAACTAGGCTTAGCGGCCTGGCCTGGTGTCAAATCCACATACGTCCACGGGAGGGAAGGTAAAAATTACTTAGTCGCAATCCGAAACTTTCGCCCCTCCCCACGGTGTTATGACGTTTCTCCATTGAACTTATTAACCAATCGCAAAGCGGTAAAACGTAAACATCGGTTTGACAGCTTTTCATTCAGCGCTTGCAAGAGAAAAATCGACTAAAACACCACTTCAAGACGCAAAACAGGCAAAAGGACACAGCAAATGGCAAAAGTAAGTTTATTTTGTATAATTACTGTATTTTAAGCATAAATACGGCCAAAATCGACCCAAATCCCATACAAAGCCTTATAATATTCTCAACGGTCTAGTGTTATGCAACACCAATTTATACCTACCAACTGCTCGAAACGTGAGCTTGGGCTGCCTGTGGAGCACCGGCAAAAAAAAAGCATCACGTTCAGACACAGAAAACCAAAGTGCCCAAGTACCACTAAGTGCCCGATTACAAGACTTGGGCATGGGCACTGTGCCCGAATTCTGGCGTGGGTACTTGCAAAAGACTTAATAATTATTCATATAGTGCCCAGCGATAATCGTACTTGGGCACCAAGCGTGAACACAGCCTAAGTGATCTTCAAAATTGTTAAAGGTGGTGCCCCCATTCCAAAAAGCACCCATTTTTTAATGAACACCCCATATTCTGATAAGCACACTTCTAAGTATGCTCCCATCTTACAAAAATATTTATGTCAGTCAATATGTATAAGCCAACAGTCAGAGCCGAAAGTTGACTGACACATTGGTTGAGAGTCGGCCAATAGGCAGTGGGCGCTCGGCTTATAGTCGACCAACACTTGGCCAATAGCCGACCGACACTTGGCTAATGATCGACTAAACATTGACCAACTATCAACCTACTGTTGTTCAACTAACAAGAGTTGGCCAATAGTCAGTCGACACCCTGCTAATAATCGATCTATGTATCAACTGACTTTTGGCCAAGTATATGTTGTGGTTTAAATTTTTCCTTGGTTTAAAATTTTTCAAACCAGTTTGATTTTTATTTTCCTTTGTTTCAGATTATGATAATCAATACAAGACAATGAAAACTAAAAATCAAACTGGTTTGAAAAATTATAAAACCAAAGAAAAATTTAAACCACAACATATATCAACCAAATATTGGCTCACTATCCGTCAATGTGTTGATCACCCTCCAAGGAGGGGTGATGTGGACAATTTGGTTGACGTTGACATGGTGCTGTATTGAAACAGAAGGGGGCTTGTTTTCGAAAAGGTGTAATTAAAAATAGGAGGCATTTTCAAAAGCCCTGATTTTAATATAGGATGCTTTTTAGAATATGGGTGCTAATGAACAAAAAACGCATTTTTTAAGGGGCATTTATTACATCGTAGAAAGAGGGCACCTATTAGAAGGAGAGTGCTAAATGTAATGCTTGTAGTAACTTTAAACCATGAGGGCAGATTAAACCCAATTCAGGGTTGGTTATTTGGGTATTTCAGAAGTGTCAAGATAAATCAATTAACTAAGCACCCTGCCTCTTAAAGCAGTGCTCAATTGAGTTTGTAAAACAAAAACAAACAATCCTGTTCAGCGATTAAATCAAAACTCAGCTCAAATCTCGAAGCAAATGCATGGAGCTGAAATGAAGAGTGGGAAAATGTGTGTGAGCCAATCATGATTGGTTTTGGTTTACTTCTGATTGGCTGAGAAAGTGGTGCGAGGTAAAACCAATCACTCTGCGTAGTAAAACAAAACCAAAGCAAACTACTTTCAACACTGACAAGGTAAACAATCGCATCTTTTGTTTTCTTATTGCTTTGAATAAGGAAACATTGGCAATTGCCAGTGCACTATATTTACTGTACATTTACACTTAGCTAACAATTTGAATTTTGTTTAATTCAGATATCCTTGCTTGTGTTCATTATTTTGTACGGAATTTCTCATGCTGCAATCAGCACTTACAAGAGAAGAAGAGATGAACTTGATTCAGGTAAGAATAACTAAAAGAGGAAGCCGATTCCAACATTATTTCACTTACAATACCCTGTTAATAAGGTACGATAGATAGATACAATAGGTGGAATGCTAGCTTAATAAGCCAAGCCCACTAGTTATACATGTACGTACCGTTGCCATGGCCACAAGTAACTGGCATATTGCAAGTAGCTATTATGTGGGCAGCAACAGCAAGGGTGTATTCAGAAACTGTATTGTTTTTTATGATTATAGTTTTAATTATACAATACAGGAATTATCATTTTAAGGATAATGGTCTCTGCATTGGGTCAATTAAGATCCAATTCAGAGATCCTCAAATGTGTATTTATATTTCTTGAAAATTAACCTGCATTTAGTGGACACCTTGTTATACATGTAATACATAAAATAATACTGTCACAGTCTGTGCATGGTTAGAATGGACCAAATATTATTACACTATATATCTAACTGTGTAAACAGGGCTTGACCATATTTTATAAATCTCTTTTTTGTTCCCTTACAATTTAAGATATTTGTGGTTGAAATTTGCTGTGTTGAAGTTTACCCAGCAACATTAATTGATACTGTATCAATAATAAAATGTGCGTCAAAATAGTCTAGCATTAAAATAATATTAAAATTCAATATTCCTTTTCCTTTTGCTTCATTCAAAGATGAAGAAGATGCCTTTGTCTATCGGATTTCGTAAGTACAATCATGCATTACACAACATGTAGCACTTTTATTGCAGTTTCTTTTTTGACATATTTTTATATCATCGTCAAATTGAAGGTTTTAATTTTTTCCACTGTTACATTATTTTTAATGGCACAGGTTTTGGCTTTGCACATTTACCCTGACAGTATCTCTTGGTGCAGTCCTTCTGTTGCCGATGTCCATCTTCAGTAATGAGATCATGATCATGTATCCTAACAGTTACTACATCAAATGGCTCAATGGCTCTCTTATCCATGGTAAAAGGCACTTATAAAATTATTTTAGATGTAATAAAATTCTTAACTAAAAAAAATTGAAAAATATTTATTTTCAATGTACCCCTCTCCCTGTCTCCGTTTAAAAAAAATGGAATTATGAAAAACCATCAATACCTAGTTCAGTGCTAAATAAAGGGTGCATTATTATAGCTACTTATTATATTTTTGGGGTCAGACTAAATTATCATGGAAGCCAGTCTAAGGGAGGTACGGTGGCCTAATGGTTAGTGGGCTGGACTCGGCGGTATTGGGCAGCGCAGGTTCAAACACTAGCTGGGGCACTGTATTGTGTTTTCAGGCAGGACACGTTATTCTCATAGTGCCTCTCTCAAATGGGTTCAAGGCTGTGCTCTAAGAAAATTTACAAGGAGCCCAAAGGTTCCAAACTATGAGATCCAGGGTGCCCAGCATAAAGCTTATATGAAAGAAATAAGATTATCTGGTCGCCCAAAGGCAAAAGTTAGTCGCCTGAGGCACCTGGGCACCCTTAGGGCGCTGCCCTGATGGGTACCAGCGAATTTACTGCTGTGAGTAATGCTGCAATGGACTAGCATCCCCTCCAGGGGGGGGGGGGGGGGGGAAGAAGTAGAAATACTCCGAGTCGCTTCATGCTACGGAAACCGGTATTAATAAGCTCTGGCCTGTTTGGCCACTGGACTCAAATGCAGGGTCAATCTAAGTGCTGTAAATACTGGGCACTGCAGATGTAGGTCAGCATTTATGCTTAACTTTTGAAGTCACTGTTCCAAGGGCGCCATGTACAGTACGCCTCAAAAGTAAGATAACACCACCTGTCTTGTCTCTCAATATGGGAATTCTTGTCTCGAGAGACAAGAGTCTCGTCTTGAGATAATCGATGATACAGAAGTGGAAATAGGTGTTTGGGAACTTCTCAACAATGCACCAGCTATAACAACAAAAAAACAATCAATTTGTTTTTGCTTATATTTATCGTTTTTAACTTCCTCTGACAGGAATGTGGAATCAGATATTTCTAGGCTCTTACATGTCGCTATTTGTTGCTATTCCTTTTGCCTACTTCTTCACTGAGTCCGAAGGATTTGCTGGTTCAAGAAAGGTAACATTAAGATACTACTAACTACTCTCTTTGTACTACTTGGCAATTAGCGTAACCCAGTCACCGACTATTAGACAAACTCGCAATCTGATTGGCTGTACAAGGGTGGTCTAAGTTCTGATAGACTGCTCTGGAAATGCCTTCAAGTAAAGATGCCAAAATCTCAAAGCAAAACCATAAATAATTAACCACCTTCATTGAACTTTTAGTTGATTAAAAAATATAAGACGTTCTCTGGTTAAAAATTTGGTAAAAAAAATGAGCTTTCGGCTGCCAAACTACAGCCTTTAACGAATGATAAAAAATGGCGCGAATGAATAAATATATAGGCTAAAAAATGTGTGAAAAATTACAGAATAAAAATGCATATTAATAAGGTGGCAATAAAAAGTTGTTTTGTGTAGTTGTTTTGAATAGATCAGTCTCTGGCTATAGTTACTTGCTCTCGGTTTGAACCTTTTTGACAGTTAAGGCAAGGCTAATTGCCCCTATATGTTTTAAATAGAAACCTCAAGCTTGCCGTAGTCAATGCCAATCAATGTCATTTACAATGGCATGGTCAATTGGTGGCAGCTGAGCAACTAACTTCAGGTTAGCTTGGAACCAATTCTAGTAGGCCAAATTTTCTCCCAATTACCTTACTCGTGTTGGCTGTATTTTTACTAAAACCTGAAAAAAAAACGAAACTATCAAACCACCAATGAAAATGAAATGAAACAAAACAAAAGAACAACACAAAAACACCACACAGCAAAATGGAGTGAGAGCTAACTGCAAGCAAACCTTTTTACAAGCTAACTGCAAGCACATTTGTTTCGTTTCATTTCGACTGGTTTTGTTTTGTTGTTTTTGGGTTTTAGTACAAGCCTTTTTAAAGTTCATTTAGATTGTTGAGTGGTAATAGAGAGGGAGGTAAAATGTTCATATTTAATTTTAATGTCAGTTATATGTTCAACTGATCCTTTCAATGTTTATTTGCTTTTTTCTTGCAGGGTATTATGGCACGAGTGTACGAGACATCAGTGGTTCTCATCTTGCTTGCCATTCTGGTCACCAGTATTGTGTGGGTGGGTTTAGCCTTGATTGACAGGGGACGGACAACTGATGAAGGTAGGAAGGAGTGAACAGTACAGGTCTATGGTGCTCCAAATATAATGAGAGGTATATAGTCTGTGTTATTATATGTAAAAATTCAGCCTGGTCAGTTCTGTGGATAATAAGAACCTGCCGATGTCAGACTTGTCAGTGCCTTTCAATTAACATTGGTTTGTGCAGCCCTGCCCCACCCACTATCTCTTCCCAACTGGATGATAAGTTGTACAGATTGGATTAAAGTTTTCAAGCTTGCTGAACTGTTCTGTCTTTTTTTTTTTCTGATTTAGAGGTTTGGGTTCCTGGTCTGCCATTCATCTATTCGTGTATATCACTACTTGGATGTCTGATGCTTCTGCGTAAGTACAAAGACACAACTTACAAATTATCCTGTTAAAGCTATACACGACTGTATGCTAATAAACTGGCAGTTTTTGCTTGTACAATTTTTAAGCAGAAAACTTTGGTTATAACTAAAATAACTAAGGTTAAGAAGTCATGTAACAATTATAATTATTATGGAACAATGACAGTCAGAGATTCACCCTTCCAAGGGGATCTTAAATCCACTGATGACAAACATTTCAGTCTATTTTTTGTCCACTCTTAGTTTGCACCCCTGTTGGATTTGCACGGATGTTTACTGTCTTGGGACAATATGTGGTCAAACCCCAGGTAAACATGTTTTACATAAATTCAAAGGGTGACTTACTTTTTGTTGTCACACGTTTAACATGATACATGTATGGTTTTTTCTTTTCTGTTTTTTTCTTTCTTTTTTTTTTTTGCTGTACATCTTGGACAACACTGTTGAAACAAATTCCAACTACATGTAATTTAGGCACCACAGATCAGTTTTTCAACACTTCCCCTCAGTAAAAGAAACAAGAAACTGGCAAGTTGTGAAATGTCAAATTAGTGGGCATTTGATAAATAAATAATGCCAAGTTATTTTATATCACAATCATGTAAAATGTATTGTATATTCGCACCCAATAGCTGTTCTAATTTCCATTTCAAACAAAATGATCTATAGCCAAGGTTTCATTTTGTTTTCTTAATGACTCTATCTTTTTTAAAAATCATTTTTAGTTTCTTCGGGACCTGGATGATGAAATAACTGCAATCAAATTAGAAGAGGAGAGTTTAAAGAGGAAAATGAATGGTGAGTTTGTTTTTTGCATTAGATTTTGTGTATAAAATAAGTAGACAACATCATTGCTAGTGCAACTGCAAAACGTCCCAACCAAAGCTGTGAAAAAGTAACAGTTGGACTTTCTCAAAGTCGTTTGCTTCTAGTTTAGAAGGCCGTTCTCTCGTGCTCCGCGGTGTCCGAACTCGACTTGTTACAAAGTCCGGCCAAATAAACGGTAAAACATTGTTTTTGGCAAAATGAATATTTATCGTTTTGCAGCCTGGTAGCATGGGCTGGTCCTTAATAAATTTTGTCTCAACACCTAGTCTTGCAAGTGCAGATGATCTGAACTCGAAATTTGAGTTTCTCGTAACGATGTACCTTAAAAGTGCCTCGACAATTTTTAAAATAAGTGTGCGAGAGTTCACTTGCCCGCAGTTAATCATTTCAGATGGAGAACCTGCAGTGGAAATAAAAATTCTGTAAAATGAAACTACCTTTTTATACGGTATAATTATGTTTCACAACAGTGCATCCTCCAGTAATACTTCCACTGAGTTGTAATGCCAACTGGATTTTGAAACACATTTTTATTTCCACCCGTTTGGATGTACAGTAATCGCAACATATTTTCACTTATTATAACCGTTAGAAATGATATTACAAAGGACAATTTCATCTAGGAATCACGTTACACTGCAGCGACTTCAATCAGGAACACAAGACTTTTTAGTCAATCACAGGACTAGTTTGGAAACAAAATAATCTGATTGACCAATCACAGCAAACTTAAACAACACAATAAACCAATGAGAACACGAAGCCAACACACGCAACGGGCGCGAAGCGCGGGAAAACCTACGTGACTAAGTCGTGATTGGTTTTGGTTTTGAATCTGATTGGTTGAGTAGGTGGCACGATTTTTTTGGTTGTTGTTTTCGTGTGTTGACCAATCATGTTCCATATTTCGTTCTCTGTTTATGTTCGAATTTCTTTGAAATGAATAGCGTATCAAGTAAAACCAAAAACAAAACTGAACCAAGCTTAATAACGACTTGATCTAGAGTCTAGTAGCCAAAAAAAATTGAACGCAGCGGTAATACATGTTTGAACCCAGCGGGAAACAGGAATTTTGAGCCCAGCGGCAAAACACAGTGACGAAAATAATTTAAGCTCCCTTTGGTCACTTTTGCTATAAAGGTAAAATAAAATAATTTCGTAACAAGCGCGGACAAAACAATTCTAAACCCAGCAGCAAAAATAATTTTGAACCCTGCAACAAGTATTTAGCAATTATTGGATGAGGCTAAGTATAGCCTGCGATCGAGGGCTTGGGGGCCGCCAGTTGTCGGACAGCGCGCGCGCGAGCAGCCGCGATGTTTGCTGAGCGAAGCGAGGCCGCGAGTGGAGCGGGCGACCAACGGGTGGCCCGCTCCACTCGCGCGTTGCCCCCAAAGAGAGCCTGCGAGCAGGCTAGGCTAAGTATGATATGAAGAATTATGCAGATCAAGGAGTCTTCGGCTTCGTCGGATAACACCCTTCTTCATATCATACAAAAGCCGAATTCAATAATTGTTTTATTATTCTTTCAGGGCACTATTAACACAAAATGCATTCAACAAAACCGTAGCCAATTCCTCCGCTGTTTCTGAATTTTGAATGTTTTTCTTCTGAAGATGAGCTTTAAAAATCAAGTGACTTCCAATCGTAGCTATGTTTTGTGGTTTTCCTATCTTTGTCATTATCACTATCATCATTGGAAGTCAGTTACGTTATTCATTTTGCTGTAAACCTTATTTAAGCTTTTCATTAATTATCACACTTTAGGCCTATATAAGCAGGCTTGTACTGTACAAATTTCGATTGACAAAGATTTGCTAGAAATATGATTTACCACGATTTACCTCAGTTAACTACTGAGAAGTTTTATCAACGAGTTGTAGAGAAGACAAGAGAATTCCAAGAGATTTTAATATGCTCTCTGACTGAAAGGAGACAACGACCCTGTACGGCTGGCATTGAGTATAATGAGTTCCGTGTAGCAAGCCCGTGCTTTTCCAAGATTTTCCTCCTCGCACAAGACCGTCCGACCGTTCATCCTTCCGTTTTGCAGCGCCCAAGCGGGAAAACTGTATCCGCTACTTCTCGAACCATATCGCTTAAAACCCTTCCGTTAACGATGTTGTAGAATTTCGGGCAGTTCTTTACTCTGTAAAAAAGGCGTCCAGCGACCGCGAAAGTGGCAGGGCAAGTTAGAAGCAAAGGGCTCTATCTCTTCTGAAGCTAAATTCGGCCTGGAAATGATTTTCCCGAGTGATTTCTCTCCTTTCGTTTATCAATTTTAATCGCGAAACATATTTGTTCGCGAGTAGCCATCAATAAATACATGATCGTGGCAAAGTTTTTTTTTTTAATTTTATTACACATTTATTGCGTTCTCATACATTCTGAATTAACCTATCGTATATACAAACTTTCATACTTTCATGATTATAAGCTTAACTGTTAGCAAAGTATTACCTCTGTTGTAGGTCATAATATGATACATTTGTACTCATTCAAAGAGCAATCGACCTAAACTGTTGTGAAACGTAACCTCGCGTTTACATTTACAAGTATTTTCTCATCGGTGGCTTAGCATGATAGCATAATCAAGCTCTATCTTAGTCTTTTCCAGTTCGATTTGAAGGCACATTTGCACATAACAGGAAATGAACTGAATTTAGCTACCTTTTACACGCGATGTCGATCTGCCTGCCAGTCCTCTAGAAACAGTAAAGTTGCCTGATAGTGTTTTTAACTGCTTGTTTCACTTCCCTGATTTTCCAGCAATACAGGATCGGGTTCAGAGATGAGTTTAAGTAGACTAGTGTCTCTGTAGCTCTCCAAGCCATCGTATGCCCAATTCCATTCGTTTCTAGCAGAACCATAATGCCCCACGGAACATAGCGGCAACGAATGCCAACTGCACCCACATAATGCTGGAAACTGTCCTTTTGTATCTTGCTATGTTTAGTGGAATCCCTTCTCCGTTCTGTTGTCCGTGGGGGACATGATTGTTTTGTACTTGGGATTGCTGATGTCGTAGTTTAAGGTGGATTCTCGTATAGCAGAAAATGGAAGTTAACAGACAAAGTATTAAGAGAACAGAGGTTTCATTATCGGCGATATCAACTCTCCACACCCCGAGCAATCCACTTGAAGTAGCAATTAGCCAAAAACAAGTTAAGACAACACGAGCTCGCCTTAATGTTACGACATGTCTGTATCTCAGTCCTAGCAACAGTGCGAGAAGTCTGTCCACACTAATTGCTGTCGATGTTAAGACAGATACGCCACATAAAATATAAGCTGAAGCTAAATAAACTTTGTAAACATAGTACAAAACATTCACGTTCATTTTTATTAGACGAGACACAATGTAGGTAGTAAAGAACGGCTGTACAATAACACCAACACAAACATCAGTGACCGCCAGACATCGAAAGAAAAGTTTCGTCGGAGGATGAATAGAGGAAACATTCTTCAGAGCTTCAAGGATGAGAACATTGCCCACAGCAGCGGTGATGGAAAGAAAAATGTTCAAAGCTGAAAGAAATTCAAATATGCCTGCTGGTGGTGCGCTGAGTGTTTGGTTCAGTTCGCTTATGTAGTTTCCTTCTCCAGTAATGTTCGCCATTGCTTTTGGGTCGTCTGGATATCAAGCTTGCTTTAAAAAAGCTCTTAAAGTTTAGGAACTTACAAAACTTTCAGTTTTAAGCTCTGCTAGTGAGATCATGAATTTATATTTCACCAATAACACGCCCACTAGCGCTTTGTTTGTTTTTTTTTTAACTTTCTATTAATCCTTTATTGCATTAGACTTTTAAATTTCCCAATGTGTCCATTTTCTTGAACTGACTTTTGAGTTTAAAAGTGATTAATCTATCTGTTGCTTAGATATCAAATCGCCTCGTAGTTATAAAATGAAAACAAACTGTGCTAGATCGAAAGAATAGAATGATCGCATTTCATGATCAAAGTCTGTTGATATTAAGGGCCGTGGCCTTTGAGTCTAACGATTGATATAAGAGCGGTAAACAGTTTCTCTTCTGTAGTAATTAAAATAAAACCTGTTTTTCCAATTGCGCACGTAGCACATCGGGCTTTTAATATTAAAAACTCTTCACTAATGATTGTTGTTGAAGGTAATGAGCTAACTATAAAGAAAAGTGTTAATCTTTTTTCAAGCTTCAGGAACACAGAATATCAATGTGCATTTACACATTGCGATATGCTTAAGCTGTATAGATCTATTTACACAAGAGTTTTAAAACCGGACAAAATTACTTTCTCCTGATTTATTTCAACGGCTGATCACCGGATATTGAAATAGTCAAGAAAATATTTGCATGCAGTTCTTAGAGTTGACAATTCGACAAAATAATTATACGAGACTTCACCAGCATACTTAATTACAGTTTATCGTGCGCGGACATTCCTCCAGATGGCGACACCTGGGCAGGAAGTGAAAGTCTTGGTAAAAAATAAAGTAGAACTGCGTATTTATATGGCAAATGCTCATCCGGAAGAGTTACATTTACCTTTTTATCAAATGCTTTAATTTTTCGTGAATTGATTATTTCTTTCTTTACATTTGTGTTTGCTTTACTTTCAAATTTTAAAAATTTTAGAATTTTGTAGAAAACTGAACCATTTATGAAAATGAGTTTGATTTGAATTAAAATTATCCAGTGATCTCAATCTTGCCCAGACGAGACGAGCAAAATCACATTTTAACTGTTGATGACGGTAAAAATTCGAGACAAACGATTTTAATCTGAAAAGTTTTAAATCTCGCCATTACAGTGGAACCCCGCCTTACGGCCACCTCGTTAATACGGCCACCTCGTTATTACGGCCATTTTTTTTTGTCCCGGCTAAACGGCCATACATTTTCTTATAATAAAACCCCGTTAATGCGGCCACCCCGTTAATACGGCCAACGGCCACATTCTGAAATCCCGAACTATACAATCCTTTACAATATTACCCCGCCAATACGGCCACTAGAACCAAATACCATTAATAATTGACCAAACGAAACAAATACAGTACTTGAGAAACAATATTGGATGATATTATTATATTCAAAACGCCCGTGAATCTCTTTGAGCTTTTCTCCTCTCTGTGAACATCTATTACAGAAAGATTGTTATCAAGGTCCAATAGATTTGTTAGCATTTTGATGTGGCTCTGTTCAATTGTGATATGTATCTGTCAAGACGTCACTTGAAGTAGACCAGTCATGAAATTTGACCCTACCCCGCTTATACGGGCACCCCGTTAAGGTGGGGGTACACCCGATTTTGAGTGAAATTTTAAGAGTTTTAAGGAAGGGATAGAAGAAAGAAAATTATTTTTGAAACACTAACAGACAGTTGACCCCCACGCAAGAGCACCCCAGGTTGTCAGGGAACTGTTTGGGTGTCCATATACTAATTTTTAACTTCAAATTCTAATTTTAAAATCACATTAAATCTTTAATATTTCTTATTTCTCCAAATTTTACTAATCCTTTGAGAAAAACTATCTCTTTCTAAACATCCCCAAAAATCACCAAAAAATTTACAAAACACCGCTTATCATAGCTTTGTGAAATGAGCATAGAGTTTCTGAATTGCTTGAAACGCAGACGAGATATTCGCATTAAACCAAGTTTAGCGGTGGAAAAACGGGCTTCAGGTGTACCCCCGCCTTAATACGGCCAAACTACCATGGCCCGTTGGTGGCCGTATTAACGGGGTTCCACTGTATTTCTTTTTGCAAACTGAAAAAGTCACAATGTTTGTGTTAAAAAGTGATCGATATATGTTGTCAACTTCTTGGGAATACTACCTCGGTTGCTTATTTAAAACAGAGATGGAACTTTGCTTTTTTTTTTTATCTGTAGCTGTCTTAGCATGAATTAATTGATAGTAAAATCGGTCGCATATCGTTTTGACTTACGGGTTTAACAAAGAAACCGGCGCCTTTGAAGTCCGGCTTAATAGCGGCAAAGCCCATTACAGTCTTACATTTGATGTAGCAGCTGTAAACAGTTTTTTTGTTATCTACGCTACACTCTTTTTTTTTATACGAATGCATTTTGTAAGAATATCGAGGCTCAGATTTGAAGAATATTTTAAGAATAAACCCGAGGCTGAGCTTTTGAAAGGAATATAATACAATTATATGTTTTTAACTAAACGGTATAAAATTCTTCCTTTCTCTAAACAGCAATAAAACGATAAAAACCTCCACTAGTCAAATGTTCGATGATAATGGCAGTTCGATGAACTGTATATTTATTTCATCTGTATGGTTTTAAGATGGTATACAGATCTAGTCACCAAACACTTGTAATTGATACCCCCAATACATTCTAAAACGGAAATATCATAAGCTATAATCTAAGAATATTCACAAGAAAATTTTCAGCCTAAAATCGGCAGAAAAATAAGAATATTCAGCCTGGGACAGAAAAACAATATTCTTATAAAAAAAGAGTATCAAAAAACCTTTCTTCTAGTCTGGTTTATTCCTTGCGAATTATAAAAAGTAAAAAGTGTGCCTCGTGCGTACATTAATTGAGTTAATTCAAGAGCGCACTGTCTTGTCACTTGCACAAGCTGATTGATGGTTTAACGAAAGCCCCTCCGTCACCTCGTCCGTGAGCTTCATGGAAGTTTTATACCGTAAAAGGGGGTTATAAGCCCCTTCAGTTATAGGCCCCTCTGGTTATTAGCCCCTCCGGTTATAGGTCCATCTGTCTGCCAACAAAAAGAAAATATAAAACATTTCAGGAAGAAGCTTTTCCGGTTATAATCTGTCCCCCATTCAACTTTTCTATATTTAACATACTAACGTCCCCCAGAACATTGTACTTAAAATAGATAATAGGTTTGAGAGAACGAGTACAGATCAAACCGCTCGATTGTAGTTGTCTTTAAATCTCGTTTCAGTCAGTATCCAAGCAGTGAAAAGAATTTGCAAGGATTACGTCATTGGTAGGGAAATAACCATGACGTAATCCTCGGATTGTGTTACTCGCGTGACTACTTTGCTAGTCGTTCTCTCATGGCAAAAAGCAATTAAATTTAACAGAAACTTTTAAGGATGAAAGCTGTTATTGATAGCTTTATTGATTAATAGCGTAATACTCGCTTCTTTTTTCGTATCATTCATGCCCATACATGTTCCCAGCCTAAGAACATCACGTCATCAGTGATTTCACAGCGGCTATGAGCGATGGTGCAATAATAGAGCTCTTGTTGATCAAGTGATTTGGTGTCTACAGTTATCAGTGTAACCTGTGGCCGCTGAGTCGTCGAGCGAAGAGAGTCCGCGAGCAACGAGAAACGAGAAACGTTGCTCGCCCGCCTCATCCTCTCGCCGAAACTCGCGGCTTCGCCACTCGCTTGTTGCCCCCAAAGAGATGAAAAACAGAAAGGTTGACCGTACAGTTGGATTGAACTATTTTTCAGTTGTTTGTATCCCAAATCTTGCTGATCAGATCCACCAGGATCCGGTTCCTTTGCTTTGTCCGTTGGCCCTTTCTCAAGTTTAAAGTTCTCATCCCCAAAGAGAGCCTGCTCGCAGGCTCTAATCAGCGAATCGTGAAGGACTGCTTTGGAATGTGCACCGCGTTGCGACTGTAGTGCTAAGAAACCGAGTAACGTTTTGGTGAGCGAAAAACAGTTCAATTTTAAAAGCGCGGTTATTAGATCTAAAAAATCTTCTATTTTACCCTGCAACGACTTCAATCAGAACTCACAAGACTGAGTGACTAATCACAGCAAAGATAAGCAACAAAATGAACCAATGAGAACGCGAAGCAAACACGTAACCAGTGCCAAGCGCGGGAAAACGCACGTGACCAAGTCATGATCGGTTCTGGTTTCGCATCTGATTGATTGAGTACGTGGCGTGAATGTTGCTTTGTTTCGTGTGTTGGCCAATCATGTTCCATATGTCATTGTCTGCTTATGCTCGAATTTCTATGAAATGAACAACGCAGGCACAAGTGTAGGAGCAAAATATATTTGATGGCAGCGACAAAAAGTAATTCTGAGCCCAGCAATAAAACAAGGTAAAACCCATTGACAAAAATAATTTAAGCTCTCTTTTGTCACTTATTAACATGGCCGTTCTCAAAAAGCACATGGTCGATCCGACTTAATGTACTGCGCATGTCCGTACTATTACAGGCCATAGGACACCTAAGTAGTTCCTACATGTAGTCCTTCTAAACAAGACATAATGATTCGACCTCATGCTAAAGTCAACTTAGGTTGTAACCCAACCGTGTGGTGTTTGATCATTTAGGTTATGCCAATGGAGCGACGATGCACAATGGTGTTCCTCATGATCCAGATAAACTGAAACAACTGGAGATTGAAAGACTAGAGCTCGGTTGGTATCCACACTTGGTGCCATTCACATTATCAGTATTAACATTGCTGCAGTTAAATGTAGATCATACACATTAAACAGTGCAGTGAGCTGTTTCAAGTTCCACTTCGCATGCATGCTTATAATTGACATGTCACAACATTTGAAACTTCAAAATAATAGTGTTCTAATTATTCAAAGGTAGAAAAACTCTGAGAAAGTAATATTAAGTCAACAATGACAAACTTGAAAAACTTTGCCATTTTTAGGGGTGATTTAAAATATAAATTCCCATTACCGTATTTCATCATAATTTGCCCAGTCAACATCCTTTTCTTTTTCAGAAAGGAGTATCAGGGCATCGTCCCTACAAAGAAACTGTGTGTATCCAATCCTGCTTCTAGCTCTGTTGGTTTTAACAGTGAGTGCATTTAGCTGACTTGTAACTTAAAATATACTAACACAAACAAATGAAGTGTCAGCTTTCTTCTCGGCCTAACCCCTGAAGGAGGGGTATGGGTGCTTGTGCCCCTTCTCCAGGGACGAGGCCAAGAAGACAGCTAATAAGATAATTCCGACTAACTCAGCATAAACCAAGCTTACAAACCTTTTAAACAATGACAGTCGAATAGTAATAATAATAGTCGGGTACTGATAGATGGCTGTGGAAACTATCAAAATGTTGTCGCAGTAGATTACAGTGGCTACAAGGTATCCTACTCCTAGTCACTTTGTACTCAAAACAAAACAAACAAACAAATAAAAACATATTTAATATGGTTACTGTGGTGACTAGTCCAGCAAGTACCTGGGAGGTCTTTGGTTCGACTCCCGTTGGTTGCTCAGATTTTTTTTTCTGAGTCACTTCGACTTAAAAACAAAGTTAACCTCTGACCCTGAATGGGCTTTTAGATCTTACACCCTATTGACTCACCGATCTTTGTTTGTTTCTGAATCAGACCAGCTGCATGGCCATGGTGGCCTTAAATGTCCTCAGCCTGCTGTTTGTCCATGGAGCCCTGCCCAAAAAATCCACGGTATGTCAAGTTTGGTTAAAATTTCATTTTCACTTGTTTGATGCAACGTTTGCCAAGAGCTATGTGATTGCCACTTATCCCCTTAGTAAAGTGGCATGCCACGCCTTTGCCATGGTTTTGGCATCTTTTTGACAACTTTGTGACGGTTTCCAAGTGAAGGATATGGAGTGGATCTGAAATTGACATGACAACATGGCGCCAGCCTTGTAATAGTTTATGATGTTGCGAATGACGAACGGACTTATTCCGAACTTCTCGAATTTATTCATAAAGAACGAGAACGTTTCTAAACAAAAATTCTTATTAAATACTTGCGGTATCTTTTAATTTTTCATGTATTTATGCTAAGCACAAGTGTGTGTTTCTACATCAACCCATTGCTTTCATTATTGCATTCAGTATAATTCTATTAGAATTATTTAGTTTTGAAAACAGTGAGGAAATTTGTGTTAATTCTAGATACATGTACAGTAACCAGTTTTTACAATGTATAGAATTATATTGCTTGTTTGTCAGGTGCTTGTGTTGGGGAAAGTATCTTCTTCGATGATGGGAACGTTTGGTGCTCTTCTGGAAATCATCCTGATATTGTATCCTTTCTACCGCCAATAAAAATGAATTATACATCACCCCAATTCTGTTCGCTAAATACATTGTCGAATTTAACAAAGATAGCGAGACGTTAAACAAGGACGCGAGAGTGTGCGGAATAGTGTGCACGTAGACTGTAGAACAAGTGATTTAGCGTGGCAAAGCGCATGGCTGCATTTGTCAAGGGGACTGGATATTCTGCTAGCCAGCGAGTCATGAGAGCTATTCCGGGTAGTGTAAATGACACGTTGGTTTGACTGGTTAGGCCAAATAACACTCCGGCTAGCCTACAGTGAGCTTACATGGTTTGCAGTGAGCCTTTCATTATTAATAATGGGATTAGTCACTTCTGGCTCGCATGGGTCAAGCGAGCCATGCGAGCCATTTTGGTAAGCCTACATACAGTCTTTAACACATTGGCAAGCCTAAATAGCACTCCGGTTTGCCTTTACATTGGAATTAGGGATTTCTGGCTCGCATGGCTCGCTGGCTCGCACTGTGTACTCTCTCTTTCTTAAGTTTCCTGTTCTAGATCCTGTGCGCAAGCTTTCAGTAATGCGTCGTATTTTGTTCAAATACTATTATTAGAACTGCCGACGCTTGTGAACTCAAAAATGTAATCTGGCGTAAATACCTTAACCTCCTTTAGTTACTTGATGATTGCGTCCTTAGTTGGACTGTACAGCGTTCCATACTTTGCGCGCCTGCGTCCTGCGTTGCGAGAGACTACAACGACAAAGGTAAGTGTGACACAGCGCTGTCGCTCTTCGCTTTATGTGATCGTAAATCAAATCTAGATAATGAAAAGGCTACTACGTTTGAACAGTTGAATCCTGCAAACTAAAATGTCCCGTAGATTTAAAAGCTGGTTTTGAATTCTGGATTCTGGTCTCGCAGCTGGAGGGTTAGTGTGCCGGTACGGGTTGTTCAATCCAGGATTGGCGTGAATTTCGATTTGATTTTGTTAACTTTTCAGTGAGGTTTTCTGTTTATATTTTCTGTCCTCCAATTTTAACGTCGACCAATCTCAAACTCCTTACGTTAAACATAAGCACTTTCATACAAAAGAAATTAAACCCTTGATTAACTTTAAATCCTGGGTTAGTGTTAACCGGCTTTCAAACAACCTGACCCTGGACTCCGAATTGAGAGGTCCAAGTACTCTTTCAGTACCTTTCTCCACCCAGGGATGTAAATAGGCTCCAGCGAATTGGTAAGACCACCTAACAATGCTGGGGAGTAACATGCAGAGGAATACTGGCGTCCTCCTAGTCGCTTCATAACACAGAAACTGGGCATAAGTGCTGGCGTTTCCCTTTTATAAACGGTCGATGCGATTTTAGGTACCACATCTTCAATTGTTGACCCTATCCCTCGCGGTGAACCTAACCGTAATCAAAGGTCTGTTAATCGCCTTATCTAGGCCAAGTTTTATCTAATAACGAGAGCACGGCTTAGACCTTATCCAGTCCTAAACAAGAGCAGCAATGACGTCGACCATTGCGAAAGGCTTGGTTACCAATGATGGCATTGGCCGTTTACGAAAGAGAAATAAGCAACGCTGTCACCGAGAGGTATTCTACCTCCACTGATCTGTTAGATGCAAACGTGCTGAACCTCCCTTATTCTTGGTTTACATGTGACGTCATAAAGTTTTAAACCCATTATTGTGAGGTCTTCTAATTTTTTTCCTACACTAGAATGAAGATGACTTAGAAAAAAATCGTTTTGCAAGTTTTCAGTCTTGTAGTTTCTGTCGCTTTAAAAATACAGCATTTTGAATTTCTCAAATTTAACCTTGCGTGACACGGAGATAGTGGCCGCGACAAAGCTGTAATGGTTGAAAAAAGGTCTCCTCTTGTGGTTTTCAGCACTTAAAACATTTTAAAGTCTTAGGAGATGTGTTTATGCGCATATATAAGAGCTCACGAGCGAAGAGAAAGCGCTTTCATCGAAGAAGTGAATTTCAGATGATTTGGCGGCCATGTTGGTGTACTAAAGTTGTACACCAACATGGCGTCTCCATACAAAGCTCTATAAATTTGCGTGAAACGTTTTGGCAAATAACTCAGAAACGGCGCATCACAGAGACCTGAGACTTGGAGAAGTTTTTCCAGTGTAGGTCTGTTGTAACATTTCATTTTGTTAGCTTCTTTCATTGAATGGTTTCTAATTAATTTTTTTTTGTGGCGTGACAGTGCAAGCCAGCAATACTCCGGGTCCTGACGTGTAGTTACGGCTTTGTTTTCAGAGTTTATACTTTATTAATCATCTTTTTGTGGTTATGATTGCAGGTGATTGCCAATTGCATCGTCTTGTTAATCCTCAGCTCAGCTTTACCAGTCCTGTCCAGAACACTTGGTAAGTCAGTATATAACATGATTATTGTCATCATGATTTAGCATATTAATTATCGGAAAGCGCTAGCTGCCTTTGTTTGACGAGGGCTGCTTTAGTTGGTATCGAAAATAACCGGAAATTATAATTTTGTGTTACTACGTTCTGTGATCGGTTTACAAAGCTCGCGTCACTTGGCCCACCAAATAAACCAAACAGTTGCGAAACAAAAACCAATTCCAACTTCGTGTTGCGGCTTTCTGCATCTGCTTCTGATTTTCATTGACTCATTGTGATGTTTGCGTTTGTTGTGATTGGTCCCTCTGATTCCTTTGGTTGAGGTTTACGACAATGAAAACTTTTTCTTTTCACTTTATTCAACTCCACTTCTCCAATTTGTCATTTATTCACATTTATCATTTAGACAAACTGAGTTCTGCAGTTACCGCAGGTCATGTGTGACACGTAGAAGCTAGTTCACCACCTTGCGTATGTCAGGTGTTAGCCAGTTTAACTAGTTTTTCATTTCAGGTATTACCAAGTTTGACCTGATGGGTGAGTTCAGCCGACTGGATTGGCTTGGAAATTTTCGCGTGGTAATCCTTTATAACTTGGTGTTTGAAGTATCCACCGCCTTCTGCTTGGTAAACAAGTTCACAGCTTCTGTTAGAAATGCTTTGTACGAACAGGTTCATGTGCCAACTGTACAGTTCTTTCGACGATTTCGACCGAAGGCTAAATCCTCGGTTTAAAGAAATGCTATTCTTTATTTAAATAGCTCCAAGCCACGACTAAGGCGGCATTACGTTGATGCAGAAAAGAATATGTTACGGAGGATGCCTCGTCTAAACTAAGATGTAGAAAATCTTTACATTACAGTGGAACAGAAACAATTCACCCTGTACTTAACGAGGCTTTGTTCTGAAAAGATACGAGAGGGTGCCGACAGTGCTCGAATTTGTTACGAAGGATGTCGAGTCTACACGAAGATGAATCAATTTTTAGTTGGTATTACATAGTGGAACAGAACAGATTCACACTGCTAACCAAGGCTTTGTTCTATAATAAAAAGTGAGGAAGAATATCGAGTATGTTCGGATCTACTACGGAGGATATCGAGTCTACACGAAGATGTATCGATTGGTATAATGTGGAATAGAGACAATTTAAACTGTGCAATTGAGAAGGCTTTGTTCTAAAAGATGTTACGAAAGGATTTAGCGTATGCTCAGATCTATTTTCGATGTCCAGTCAATATGAAGATTATTGTTTTAAACTGATAAAACGATGTTGAGCACACTCAACATAAACTGATTATTTCCTATTACGCAAAGAACAGCACCACCAGAGCTATAGCTATGTTAAGAAACGAGCATTTCGCCTGAAATATCGAGTGTGTGGAAAGATGAGACATCGACTTCCTAAATTGACCCAGAGGCAAGAAAAACAAGATAAAAAAAAGAACTATTTGAAAACAAAGAAAATGTATAAAGATGGACTGATCCCCTGTGTGACGAAGCCGTATTACTTTCTATGTTTCACTCAAGTCTAAAATTTTGACTATATGCAAAAAGGGAGACAGAATGCCAGATTTGCACAGCGACGAGCAAGGAATCGTGTCCAAAGACAAAACAGATCAACCTGGAAACATACAGTGGATTTTATAATAATACACTCCATGTTTCCAGTTGATTAGTTTTGTTTTTTTCATCACAAGTTTGTTTACTAGTGTATTCATATTGTAAGGAGAAGCTCGATTTTGGCCATTGGGTCGAAACATTACACGTGCCTCTTAAACTTAACAACTCACAACAGTAAAGTATGTAGGTTAACTTATTAATAGTTCTATTGTCCACCTCCAAGTTTTATAGTAACTATAAAAAAAACTTTGTTAGGATATCCATTTTGTACATCAAACTACAATTTCAGTCACTTTTATCGGGTCACCTAGGATAATTTCCTAGGTTAAGGAGATTAGAAGCCAGAATACAGTGTAATTATGAATAATTTTGAAAAGGAGAGAGGGGATACAAAAATTGTATATCGTGTCCCTACTGACGTCCTAAATAGTTGTGACTGAATTGTTGTTACAATTAAAGAAAGCTAAGGCGTAAATATTTAATAAATGAACAGTCTTTCCGATAATTCTGATCGAACAAGACAAAGCGAGCGTTAACCAGAAACCGTGACAAGAAAATTATCTGGCTTGCTACAGCATCAAATTACTAGCAGGGATATTTATTAAGAGATGAAGTTGTTAATGATCAAGTGAAAGGTCCAAGTGAAGAAATATTTGCAAGTGCTTTTTTGTGTCTAATCCCCCCAGTGTTCATTCTACGTTCGTTCGTTCGTTCGTCCGTTCGTCCGTCCGTCCGTCCGTCCGTCCGTCCGTCCGTCCGTCCGTCCGTCCGTCCGTCCGTCCGTTTGTTTTTTCATTGGGACTATAGAGGAAGTGGATTCCACCATTGAACGAAAGTTTAAACAGAGAGTATGCTGCATTACAGGTGGGCCGTGAGATGCGGTAGGAATCCCATTCGAATTAATTAAGTCTCTCCATGGAGAAGGAACGGAGTCAAAAATACCCAGAAGTGAGAAAAAATCTATAAACGTAAGGCCAGTAGCTTAGCCCAGTAGTAAATTTCCATCTGTACCGAATTACCTTGGTCAGTAACAATTTTATTTTTCTAACATAGATAAAGCCGCGCGAGCGGTAAAAATTTAACCAATCAGATGCACGGTATACCATTGAAATTATTGTAAATAATCAATCATACTCGACAAGTCGTATAATGTGTAACATCATTTATAAATTTATTGCTTTTGTGTACGCATTACACTGCTAGAAAGTTGTAATAAATAAAATTTACTACATAAGTATTTGAAATCAGACTTTTTAATTACCAAGTAAATAGTCTGCATTTGACCCGTAGTAGTAGTACAAAGTGCGTTGCCATAGTGATTTTCTATCGTCCTCGCTCTGGTTACCTGAAACCACATCACAGGCTGTTGCATTCTCGTCTAGCCTGCGAGAGCAGACAGCTTTTTCGGTTCGAGTTTCACCCGCCGAGAAACGTCCGTACGGTCTTTTCTCGGCGGGTGAACCTCAAGCCGAAAAAGCCATCTGCTTTTGCAGGCTGATTCCCGTCTACCATAGCCCTTTTCGCTTTCTCTTCGCCGACGGGGCCTTGGCGTGAGACACTAAGGGCTCTGGGAACAAAGCAATTTTGATTTATTCGAATTTCGCACCTTGAAACAAAGAAATCTAGAAACAATACAACTGCTACACATACATGAAGACCAAAAGTCCCAGAATCTGGTACTGGAATTCTTTGTCTCCAGAGCCTTTCGTTACTCTTGCCTAGGAGAAGCGGAAAGGGTTATGGGGACGAGAATGTACCATTTATTTCCAAATTAAAGGAAACAGCAATTGAAAAGCTACAGTTTTCTTCTATCAAGAGCAGCTTCAACTAGGGAAGAAGAAATCCTCTAAGAACGATACACGATAAAACCCAGGAATAATTTAAAAACATATTCATAGGAATCGTACGAGGTTGTTCATTTTCGTACCCAGAGCTTCTCAAACGCAACACCAAAAACAAAACTGAACCAAGCCAGGAGCCATAATGGGAGGAGACCGTAAGCGCGAGATCTGGCCTTGTCCCTATGATATGGGACAAAATTTCTATTTTTAGAACAAATCGTGTCATCCCGCGTGGCGCGCGCGCGTACTGCCGCGAGGACGTCGCGCGGAGAAATATAAACAAAATGGCGTCCAAAATAACCTCTGCAAGTGAAGTAAACACTGGCTTTCTTTCATCAGTTTCTATTCCTAATTTACGTCAAGGTCACCTTGAGCACTTCTTTGAATGTAGCCATGAAAGTGAGGATGATTCAAGTGATTTGGATGTCTGCAGTAGTATTTTTTTCGGACAAATCCAGTCGCGAAGACTCGTTAAACATGTCGTACAAGAAATCACACAGTGGTCAAGACAATGTACGAAACGTTTCACAGCGCAGCGATATGGGCAACCAAAAAATACAGAATGACAGCAAAAAAAGCAGAAACCATATTTTTGCCGAAATACGATTGTATACGCCATTTCGACCTTTCCTTGATGCTTTGTTGTAAGTTACATGTGACTTTCATATCATATAAAATTACATATATACTACATAATGAAAATATTTTCATTTAAGTCACTTATCCGACTAATGCTGCTCCAAAATATTTCTTTTAGTATCCTGTATTATAATTTGCAGTGCAGCTAAAACATTGTTGAAAAGTATGGAAAGATCGGAAACTTCCAGCAAAAGTTGTAAACAAATGAAGCAGAAGAGTATATGTTTTTTCGAATTAAAAAAAAAAATCTACCGATTTTTTATTTTTTTTCGTTTACTTTCAAGTATGAAAAAATACAGCATATGTGCAAACGGCTTTATCTATTTTCGTGTGTCTAGTCTCGATGAAACCGATTCGACTTTGGCTCGCCAGGATAGCTACCTTTCGTCTTCAATTTTGGAGCGCTTTGAAAACACTCTTGTTACAGTAAATTATTCACACTACCCGCATTCTCAAGATTATTTAGCACCTGGAAATAAACATGCCACGGTTAAAATTGCGGCTGAGCTTTGTATTCATGCATTTTATTTAGCAATGAATGTTGTGTGTGGCGTGCCATGTTCAATTCCAGGTGCTAAATAATCTTGAGAATGCGGCAAGTTTTGAATAATTTACTGTTACCCGAGGGTTTTCAAATGGAAGACACGGAGTAGCTATCTTGGCAAGCAAAATTCGACGCATTTCATCGAGACTAGATTCACGAAAGTAGACAAAGCCGTTTGCATATATGCCGTATTTTCTCATACTTACAAATATAAGAAAAAAATCCGTAGTTTTTTTTAATTCGAATTTACGCACCGTAAATCTCTTCCTTCTAATTTGTTTACAACTTTTATTTGCTAGGAGTTTCCGATCTTTCCATACTTTTCAGCAACGTTTTAGTTGGTATTAAGCTTTCAAATAGTCTATGGGATCTTAGCATAGCTTGAACGTTGCTGTAGCTTCCAATTATACACGAGCATAATATTTTGAAGCGAAAGTTCAACAGTCAACTGTGCAGCAATTTCTACTCAGCCGATTTCGTTGAAACTTGCTCACACTAAAAATTGGATAATTTGAATTTGTTGACTTTGATAAGAAAAAATCTATCGTCGCGTTTAGAAAGTATTCGCGTTTTTTCATAAATATATTTTTTCAAAAGTGCTAATATCTCGTGATCGTTTGCCTTGTTTGCCCTTTACTTTAAAGCTTTATAAAATTTGAAAATTTGCTATTTCGATTGCTAAAAATCAGAAAAATCGGGTGAGGTTTACATGCCCAAAGCTTGATTTAGAAAAGAGCACCTCCGTTCCCCCAAAATAGCGCGGGCCATCTTAACCTAAGTACAATCCAAATGTAAACGAGTTTTCGTGAATTTTATCTTACTGAGAAAACTTCTCTAGATTAGTCTTGTGCTTAACTGACAAAAAATCCAGGAGATGAATTTCGCACGATACGGAAGCTGCACGGCCTAATGTATAATTTTATGGTTCACAGAACGACTGATTTATTTTTCGTTCTCAAGTTTTAACAGAGTCTTTTGTGGCAGATTTACTCGCGACTCACATGATACACGCAACTCCGGGACATCGACGCGAGAACCCACGCATCCGCGCGTGTCTGCCTGTTCTAAAAATATAAAAATTGTCTCGTATCATAGGGTGCGTGGATGTCGCGCTTACGGTCTCCTCCCATTATGGCTCCTGGCTCCCTTTGATCACTTTTGCTATAATGTAAAATAAAATAATTTCGTAACAAGCGCGGACAAAACAATTCCAAACCCAGCAGCAAAAATAATTTTGAACCCTGCAACAAGTATTTAGCAATTATTGGATGAGGCTAAGTATAGCCTGCGAGCAGGCTTGGGGGCCGCCAGTTGTCCGACAGCGGGCGCGCGAGCGGCCGCGAGGTTTGCTGAGCGAAGCGAGGCCGCGAGCATTTTTTCGTTGGTCGCCCGCTCGCTCCACTCGCGCGTTGCCTCCAAAGAGAGCCTGCTCGCAGGCTAGGCTAAGTATGATATGAAGAATAATGCAGTTCAAGGAGTCGTAGGCTGCGCTTCGGCGGATAACACCCTTCTTCATATCATACAAAAGCCGAATTCAATAATTGTGTTATTATTCTTTCAGAGCTCTGTTCACACAAAATGCATTCAACAAAACCGTAGCCAATTCCTCCGCTGTTTCTGAATTTTGGATTTTTTTCTTCTGAAGATGAACTTTAAAAATCAAGTAACTTCCAATCGTAGCTTTGTTTTGTGGTTTTGCTGTCTTTATCATCATCATTATCATCACTGGAAGTCAGTTACGTTATGCATTTTGCTGTAAACCTTATTTAAGCTTTTCGTTAATTATCACACTTTATAAAATCATCGAGAAATTGCGCGCGCTGTGATTGGCCAGTTCGAGTTCATTATAGCTCCATAAAGCACTCTGCTTACGTCACGGGCGTGCTTTATGGAGTTATAATGCACGCGGACCCTGGGAACGAGGTTGTAATGCACGCTGCTTACGTCACAAGTTTTAGCGCGCGCATTTTCTTTAACATTTTATAAAAGAAATAAAGAACTTGTCCTCGTGCATTGTTGAGTTATATAAGCACGCGGGAATTTTTAAGAACACGAGAGAAGTGCGAGAAGCACTCGGCTACGCCTCGTGCTTCTCTATGCACTTCTCTCGTGTTCTTAAAAATTCCCGCGTGCTTATATAACTCAACAATGCACTCAGGCGCGTTTTTTATTTCTTTAATATAAGCACGCGGTGATTTTTATGAACACGAGAGAAGTGCATAGAGAAGGACGAGGCGCAGCCGAGTGCTTCTCGCACTTCTCGAGTGTTCTTGAAAATTCGCAAGTGCTTATATAACTCAACAATGCACCAGGAGGAAGTTTTTCATTTCTTTTATAAAATGCTAAGAAAATAGCGCGCGCTCAAACTCATTACGTACATTACAGCAGATTACAGAGATAAATATAGCAAAATGTCGTTTTCGGAGCTAATTTGCATATTGATAATTTATCGCTGTTTCTTTTGAAAATCCTGTAACAACGGTAGATTTTTTCCCCAAACGACGGCTAAATCGACAAACATTATTTATTTGCATGCCACAGTGTGGTGTTTAGTGGTAATGATCGTATCTATAGGCGTTCCCTGTAAAGAAATCGGACCGTCGTTATCTTTGGTTTTAATCAAAATGGCGATAATTTGGGAAAATCTTGCTGCTCTATCTGTACGGCGCGAAGTGCAGAGTGCCCACAAATTTTATTCGATAGGTTTCTAGACTGTTATTAGTGCTTTCGAGATACAATAGACTTGACTTCTGATCAGGTCCCACATTCGAGAAAATCGCTTTCAACTACAGGTATGTTACGTGTCACGCATTCCTGAGTCCGTTAGGAAGTGTTTTTGAAAATTCATATCTCAGTCAAAATTTTATAGAATACAATTGTTTAACCGTTAAAGTATAGAAGAAACATAAAACCTTCATATATAAAATATTCAGCTTGTTTGGTTAAGGAAATACGCTTTGGCAGCGACCGACATTTAATGCTAAATTATGGAGTCTTCAAATGCAAATTGGGTGGTTTTGAGGTTGCAGTGAAAACCGCCTCGCATAAAATAAAAATAAAAGATTTGATCCAAATAAATGTAATATTTGTTCATGGGATATAATGGTCGACTTTCACTGAAAATATTAGAGAAATCGGTGAAGGTCGAAAATTTGCCTTATTCGCTGTTACGCGGACAGCCTCTTAAAATAAAACCTGTTTTTCCAATTGCACACGTAGCACATCGGGCTATTAATATTAAAACCTCTTCACTAATGATTGTGGTTGAAGGTAAGGAGCTAACTATGAAAAAAAAGTGTTAAGCTTTTGTCAGGCTTCAGGAAAACATAATATCAATACGCATTTACACATTGCGATATGCTTAAGCCGTATAAATTTATTTACACAAGAGTTTTAAAGCCGAACAAAATTACTTTCTCCTGATTAATCACAACTGTAACAAAATTCTCGAATCTGATTGGTTCTTAGCACGCCCTATTTTTTACCAAATTGGAGCATGCGCGGCTTAAGTGTCCAATAACAAAGTGTCCAATAACAAAGTGTCCAATAACAAGGTGTTCAATAACAAAGTTCGCGTGCTGCACATGCGCGCGCTCTTTATTTGGTTCCTTGTTGTGACTAAATACTCCTTGATATTCCTAAAACGTTCAGCTTCAAGAATGGCTTTTTTGCCTTAGTGATGATAAGTCCTTAGTAGGCTTCGCTTTATCTAAATTTTTTCTCGAATTTTGTTATACTTACGATTAATTGGTAACAGGACTTTGTGTCGTCCAAATTCTGTCTGTAATCATACTCGTGATTAAACAAATCGGACTCCCGCTACGCGGTCGTCCGATTTTGTTAATCACTCGTATGATTACAGACCGAATTGGACTCCACTCAGTCCTATTACCATTACTTATTTCAACGGCTGATCACCGGATATTGAAACAGTCAAGAAAATATTTGCATGCAGTTCTTAGAATTGACAATTCGACAAAATAATTACCTATACGAGACTTCTACCAGCGTACTTAATTACAGTTTATCGTGCGGGGAAATTACTCCAGATGCGGACACCTGGACAGGAAGTGAAAGTCTTGGTAAAAATTAAAGGAGAACTGCGTATTTATATGGCAAATGCTCATCCACAAGAGTTACATTTACCCATTTTATAAAATACTTTAATTTCTTGTGAATTGACTATTTCTTTCTTTATATTTGTGTGCTTTCTTTTCTTTCAAATTTTAGAAACAAGTTTTGTTGAAAATTGAACCATTGATATGAATATGAGTTTGATCTGAATTAAAATTATCCAGTGATCTCAATCTTGCCCAGACGAGACGAGCAAACTTACTTTTTAACTGTTCATGACGGCAAAATTTCGAGACAAACTATTTTAATCTGAAAAGTTTTGTATCTGGTCTCACACTTTTAAATCTCGCCATTTTCTTTTTTTTTTTTTTTTCAAACTAAAAAAGTCACCATGTTTATGTTAAAAAGTGAACGATACGTTGTCAACTTCTTGGGAATATTACCTCGCTTGCTTATTTAAAACAGAGATGAAACTGTGCTTTTTATATCTGTAGCTGTCTTAGCATGAATTAATTGAATGTGAAATCGGTCGCATGTCGTTTTAACAAAGGAACGGGCGCGTTTGAAGTTCCAGCTCAGGACTGTCGGCGCCATTGACAAGGGAATTCCAAGAGAATTTAGTATGCTCTCTGACTGAAAAGAGACAACGATGTTGTATGGCTGGCATTGAGCAATGAGTGTCGTGCAGGAAGCCTGTGCTTTTCCAAGCTTTTCCTCCTCGATGAAGACCGTCAGACCGTTCATCCTTCCGTTTTGCAGCGCCCAAGCGGGAAAACCGTATCCGCTACTTCTCGAACCATATCGCTTAAAACCCTTCCGTTACGATGTTGTAGAATTTCGGGCAGTTTCTTTAGTCTGTAAAAAAGGCGTCCAGCGACCGCGAAATTGACAGGGCAAGTTAGAAGGAAAGGACTCTATCTCTTCTGAAGCTAAATTCGGCCTGGAAATGATTTTTCCGAGTGATTTCTCTATTTCGTTTATCAATTTTAATCGCGAAACATATTTGTTCGCAAGTCAGTAGCCATCAATAAAAACATGAGTTTATTACAGATTTATTATGTTCTCGTACATTCTGGATCAACCTATCATATATATACAAACCTATCATACTTTCATGATTATAAGCTTAACTGTTAGCAAAGTATTACCTCTGTTGTAGGTCATAATATGATACATTTGTACACATCCAAAGAGCAATCGGCCTAAACTGTTGTGAAACCTAACCTAACGTTTACATTTACTAACATTTTCCCATCGGTGACTTAGCATGATAGCATAATCTAGTGCTATCTTAGTCTTTTCCAGTTCGATTTGAAGGCACATTTGTACATAGCAACAAATGAACTGAATTTAGCTACCTTTTACTCGCTATTTGTACAAGTATAGTCGATCCGCATGCCAGTCCTCTAGAAGCAGTAAAGCTGCCTGATTGTGCTTTTAACTGCTTGTTTCACTTCCCTAATTTTCCAACAATACAGGATCGGGTTTAGAGATGAGTTTAAGCAGACTAGTGTCAGCGTAGCTCTCCAAGTCATCTCATGCCCAATTCCATTCGCCCGTTTCAGAGCCACAATGATCCACGGAACATAGCAGGCAACGAATGCCAACTGCACCCACATAATGCTGGAAACTGTCCTTTTGTATCTTGCTATGTTTAGTGGAATCCCTCCTCCGTCCTGTTGTCCGTGGGGGACATGATTGTTTTGTACATGGGATTGTTGATGTCGTAGTTTAAGGTGGATCCTCGTATAACAGAAAATGGAAGTTGACAGACAAAGTATTAAGAGAACAGAAGTTCCCTTATCGGCGATATCTTCTCTCCACACCCTGAGCAATGCACTTGAAGCAGCAATCAGCCAAAAACAAGTTAAGACAACACGAACTCGCCTTAATGTTACGACATGTCTGTATCTCAGTCCTAGCAACAGTGCGAGAAGTCTGTCCACACTAATTGCGGTCGATGTCGCGACAGATACGCCACATAAAATATAAGCTGAAACTAAAAAAACTTTGTAAACATAGTACAAAACATTCACGTTCATTTTTATTAGACGAGACACAATGTGGGTAGCAAAGAACGGCTGTACAATAACACCAACACAAAAATCAGTGACCGCCAGACATCGAAAGAAAAGTTTCGTCGGAGGATGAATAGAGGAGACATTCTTCAGAGCTTTAAGGATGAGAACATTGCCCACAGCAGCGGTGATGGAAAGAAAAATGTTCAAAGCTGAAAGAAATTCAAATATGCCTGCTGGTGGTGCGCTGAGTGTTTGGTTCAGTTTGCTTGTGTAGTTTCCATCTCCAGTAATGTTCGCCATTGCTTTTGGGTCGTCTGAATATCAAGCTTGTTTTAAAAAGTTCTTAAAGTTTAGGAACTTACAAAACTTTCAGTTTTAAGCTCTGCTCGTGAGATGATGAATTTATATTTCACCGATAACACGCCCACTAGTGCTTTTTTTTTTAACTTTCTATTAATCCTTTATTGCATTAGACTTTTAAATTTCCCAATGTGTTCATTTTCTTGAACTGACATTTGAGTTTAAAAGTGATTAATCTGTCAGTTGCTTAGATATTAAATCGCTTAGTAGTTAAAAAATGAAAACAAATTGTGCCAGATCGAAAGAATAGAATGATCGCATTTCATGATCAACGTCTGCTGATATTAAGGTGGCTCGACTGGGTTTTTTTAGGGGCAACACCGCTCAAGTTTGAGAACTAACCAGACTGTCATTAACAATGCCATCGAAAAACGATCACCACAGCTGAATTAGGTAAAGATGAAACTTTGTTATGACCAGTGTTATTTTGACATCGGAGTTGTCATAGCAACGTAATGACGTCATCATGTTTATCAATTTCGTTCGTATTGCTCGGCACCAGGAGATTTTTTCGGAAATCGCTCAAGGGAGCATGTACCTCTTATACTAGCCTGCGTAGCAAGCGTTCCCGTGCGAACGAAGAGCTATGTGTCGCGCGAGTAAAGATTCTGGTCGCGCGAAAATTGAGGCGAGAGCAAAACAGGAAAAGGAGCAGGGAGGGGGTGGGGCAGCGAGGGAACGCTTGCAAGCAAACCCCACGATTCTGAAAAACGCCCACCGATTTCTTCACGGGTGAGTCCATTCATAGATTGACAACTTGTCAATGGCGCTATTTTTCAGCGAGTCACACAACAGCATCATTTAGCTTCAAAATGCTTTTTAAAAGCCAAAATACTTCAAATTTTCGGGGAATAAAAGAAGCGCTTTCCATCTAGCGAAAGTGATGGTGTCAACACTTTAACTATAAGCTTAATTTAAATTCAAAACAAAACAATTTTTCGCGTGCTGAACAAGACCGCTCACATTTCAATCGGCCGGAAACTCGCAAAGGGAAATCACAAAAGCACTCAGGCTACAGTTTGTCTGGAGCTTTTAAATAATTAGTAGAATGTTCGACTTAAGAGCAGGTTTTCGTGAGGCTGAACTTCTACAGTTTAGCAGTTTAACGGTATTATATTGTCCTACGGGGAAAAAATTATATTGTCCTACGGGGAAAAAATTATTTAAAACCGTTTAGCGTCCGCACTGGAAGCGGTTGTTTTGAAAACTGTCAGCGTGAGCAAATTGGCTGGCTTTAAATTTTGCAAAACAAAGGATGAGTCGCCGCCGACTTCTTTCACGTCAGAATAAGTAAAACGAGTCGGAAAATCTTAAGTTGAAGTTGCCAAATAATGCTGGCAAAACCTTGCCATTTTCCTTCGCACCCACACAACTGAGCTGAAGAAAAAAAAAAAAGCTTTTGCCAAATCCATTAGACAGGCACAATCAATAGACAAATTGATGGCATATAATACCCTACGTTGATCCATCTTCAGAGAACAAGCGAATTCCGCTAAGCTCAGATCTAGTTTATCGAGGCTAGAACGATTCAAACAATTATTCGTTTTGTCCTTGTCGCCCGAGTCACGCTCGAATATTATTTCGCGCCCTGGTTCAAATCAATCAGGTGAATTCGATACACTTATCAATCAGCATGACCGCGCCGCACCAATCAGAAGCCCCGTTCGTGGGCGAACGGGTTTTTCAGAATCGTGGGGTTTGCTTGCAAGCGTTCCCTCGCTGCCCCACCCCCTCCCCGCTCCTTTCCCTTTTTTGCTCTCGTCCCAATTTTCGCGCGACTAGAATCTTCGCTCGCACGCGACACATAGCACTTCCCTCGTACGGGAACGCTTGCTACGCAGGCTACTCTTATACCTGCCTCAATGTTGGCAAAGTTTGAACAAATTCTGTGAGAGCGTTATCGAAATTTTTGGGGATGAAGTTTCGAGGGTCATAAATACAGCAAAAAACATACTATTGAGATAATAGGGTAATATCTGAAGAACACGACGCGCTTTGGGAATGCAGTTTCATCTCATAGTAGTTTGATGCCATTTAAAATTGTCTATACAAAATTATGGGGATCGCCACGACCGATTGCGAAAAAAACGGATTTGATGAGCGTGCATTCAGGTGCTCTTGTTGCCACTTTTGTAAATAATTTGGTCTACACCTACAAATGTGATAATTATTTGGAAACCGCTCGATGAATTTTTTTAAAAAACTTGTCAATCTCGAGGTTTGTCATCAGTTCATATGGCCTGCAAGTTTCAAGGTCATTGAAAACATTTAAGACAATAAAATCGGGGCTCCAATGTACTACTTTTCTCTCGCAGATTTTGTGTTTACAAGTGAGTGTCCTCATTATTCACGTGTATTGTTTTTTACTTTCATGTCCACGTGCACAACTCAGCAAAACATTCATTTGCATTAAACAGAACGCTCAATTGCTTTCTAAAAATGTTCGGGAAACATGCTGATATGACTTGAAAACTGTAATAATATTTGTTACGCCATTAGACTGTAATACAACAATGCCGAGGGTCTCGTTCTCCAGGAAACGAAAAGCTATTTTTGTGTAGAACAACAGATCAGGAAAAAAGTCTAAACTCACTGATAAAATGCAAATGAATTTTTTGCTGAGTTGTGCACGTGAAAATGAAAGTTGAATACAATGCCCGTGAATAATGAGGACACTCACATGTAAACACAAAATCTGGGAGAAAAAAGTAGTACATTGGAGCCCCGATTTTATTGTCTTAAATGTTTTCAATGACCTTGAAACTTGCAAGCCATATAAACTGATGACAAACCTCGAGATTGACAAGTTTTTAAAAAAATTCATCGAGCGGTTTCCAAATAATTATCACATTTGTAGGTGTAGACCAAATTATTTACAAAAGTGGCAACAAGAGCACCTGAATGCACGCTCATCAAATCCGTTTTTTTCGCAATCGGTCGTGGCGATCCCCATAATTTTGTATAGACAATTTTAAATGGCATCAAACTACTATGAGATGAAACTGCATTCCCAAAGCGCGTCGTGTTCTTCAGATATTACCCTATTATCTCAATAGTATGTTTTTTGCTGTATTTATGACCCTCGAAACTTCATCCCCAAAAATTTCGATAACGCTCTCACAGAATTTGTTCAAACTTTGCCAGCATTGAGGCAGGTATAGGAGGTACATGCTCCCTTGAGCGATTTCCGAAAAAATCTCCTGGTGCCGAGCAATACGAACGAAATTGATAAACGTGATGACGTCATTACGTTGCTATGACAACTCCGATGTCAAAATAACACTGGTCATAACAAAGTTTCATCTTTACCTAATTCAGCTGTGGTGATCGTTATTCGATGGCATTGTTAATGATAGTCTGGTTTGTTCTCAAACTTGAGCGGTGTTGCCCCTAAAAAACCCAGTCGAGCCACCTTAAGGGCCGTGGCCTTTGAGTCTAACGATTGATATAAGAGCGGTAAACAGTTTCTCTTCTGTAGTAATTAAAATAAAACCTGTTTTTCCAATTGCACACGTAGCACATCGGGCTATTAATATTAAAACCTCTTCACTAATGATTGTGGTTGAAGGTAATGAGCTAACTATGAAAAAAAATGTGTGAAGCTTTTGTCAGGCTTCAGGAACACAGAATATCAATACGCATTTACACATTGCTATTTGCTTAAGCTGTATAGATCTATTTACACAAGAGTTTTAAAACCGGAGGCAAAATTACTTTCTCCTGATTTATTTCAACGGCTGATCACCGGATATTGAAATAGTCAAGAAAATATTTGCATGCAGTTCTTAGAGTTGACAATTCGACAAAATAATTATACGAGACTTCACCAGCATACTTAATTACAGTTTATCGTGCGGGGAAATTACTCCAGATGGGGACACCTGGACAAGAAGTGAAATTCTTGGTAAAAAATAAAGGAGAACTGGGTATTTATATGGTAAATGCTCTTTCAGAAGAGTTACATTTACCCATTTTATCAATTACTTTAATTTCTTGTGAATTGACTATTTCTTTCTTTATATTTGTGTGCTTTCTCCTCTTTCAATTTTAGAAACACGTTTTGTTGAAAACTGAACCATTCATATGAATATGAGTTTGATTTGAATTAAAATTATGCAGTGATCTCAATTTTGCCCAGACGATAAGAGCAAACTCACTTTTTAAGTGTTCATGACGGCAAAATTTCGAGACAAACTCTTTTAATCTGAAAAGTTTTGTATCTGGTCTCACACTTTTAAATCTCGCCATTATTTCTTTTTCAAACTGAAAAAGTCACCATGTATATGTTAGAAAATGATCGATACGTTGTCAACTTCTTGGGAATATTACCTCGGTTGCTTATTTAAAACAGAGATGAAACTGTGCTTTTTTTATCTATAGCTGTCTTAACATGAATTAATTGAAAGTAAAATCGGTCGCATATCGTTTTGACGCAAGGGTTTAACAAAGGAACGGGCGCGTTTGAAGTTCCAGCTTAATAGCGGCGAAGTCTATTAGAGTCTTGCTTTTGATGTAGCAGCTGTAAAAAGGTTTTTTCGTTATCTGAGCTATCAAAAAACCTTTTTTCTGATCTGGCGTAATTATTAAAATCTTTGCGAATATTAAAAAGTAAAACATTTGCCTCATGCGCACATTTATTGAGTTAGCAGGAAAAAGTAATGCCTGATTCAAGAGCGCACTGTCTTTTCACGTGCACAAGCTGATTGATGATTTAACGAAAGCCCCTCCATCACCCCGTCCATGAGCTTCATGGAGTTTTTTTATACCGAAAAAGGCGGTTATAAGCCCCTTCAGTTATAGGCCCCTATGGTTATTAGCCCCTCCGGTTATAGGTCCATCTGTCTGCCAACAAAAAGAAAATATAAAACATTTCAATAAGAAGCTTTTCCGGTTATAATCTGTCCCCCATTCAACTTTTCAATATTAAACATACTTATGTCCCCCAGAACATTGTACTTAAAATAGAAATAGGTTAGAGAGAACGAGTACAGATCAAACCGCTCGATTGTAGTTCTCTTTAAATTTCGTTCAGTCAGTATCCAAGCAGTGAAAGGAATTGCAAGGATTACGTCATTTGTAGGGAAATAACTATGACGTAATCCTCGGATTGTGTTACTCGCGTGACTACTTTGCTAGTCGTTCTCTCATGGCAAAAAGCAATTAAATTTAACATAAACTTTTAAGGGTGAAAGCTGTTATTGATAGCTTTATTGATTAATAGCGTGATACTCGCTTCTTTTTCGTATCATTCATGCCCATACATGTTCCCAGCCTAAGAACATCACGTCATCAGTGATTTTACAGCGGCTTTGAGCGAAGGTGCAATAATAGAGCTCGTGTCCATCAAGTGATTTGGTGTCTACAGTAATCAGTGCAACCTGCGGCTGCTGAGTCGTCGAGCGAAGAGAGTCCGCGAGCAACGAGCAACGAGAAACGTTGCTCGCCCGCCTCACCGGCTAGCCGAAACTCGCGGCTTCGCCACTGGCTTGTTGCCCCCAAACAGAAAGGCTGACCGTACGGTTGGATTGAACTATTTTTCAGTTGTTTGAATCCCAAATTTTGCTGATCAGATCCACCAGGATCCGTTTCCTTTGCTTTGTCCGTTGGCCCTTTCTCAAGTTTAAAGTTTTCATCCCCAAAAAGAGCCTGCTCGCAGGCTATAATCAGCGAATCGTGAAGACTGCTTTGGAATGTGCACCGCGTTGCGACTGTAGTGCTAAGAAACCGAGCAACGTTTTAGCGAAAAACAGGATAATTTTAAAAGCGCGATTATGAGATCTAAAAGATCTTCTCCTTTTCCCTGCAACGACTTCAATCAGGAACACACAAGACTGAGTGACCAATCACAGCAAAGGTAAGCAACAAAATGAACCAATGAGAACGCCAAGCAAACCCGTAACCAGTGCCAAGCGCGGGGAAACGCACGTGACCAAGTCGTGATTGGTTTTAGCTTTGAATCTGATTGGTTGAGTAGGTGGCACGATTTTGTTTTTTTGTTTTCGTGTGTTCACCAATCATGTTCTGTATTTCGTTCTCTGCTTATGTTCGAATTTCTTTGAAATGAACAGCGTATCAAGCAAAACCAAAAACAAAACTGAAACCAGCTTAATAACGACTTGATCTAGAATCTAGTAGCCAAAAAACGTGTGAACGCAGCGGGAACACATTATTGAACCCAGCGGGGAAAAAGGAATTTTGAGCCCAGCGGCAAAACGATGTTAAACTGAGTGACGAAAATAATTTTAGCTCCCTTTTGACAATTTTTGATATAATATTAAATAAAATAATTTCGTAACAAGCGCGGACAAAACAATTCTAAACCCAGCAGCAAAAAATCATTTTGAACCCTGCAACGATGATTCAGCAGTTATTGGATGAGGCTAAGTATAGCCTGCGAGCAGGCTTGGGGGCCGCCAGTTTTTCAAGAGCGCGCGCCCGAGCGGTCGCGAGGTTTGGCGAGCGAAGCGAGCCCTTAAGCATTTTTTCGTTGGTCGCCCACTCGCTCCACTCGCGCGTTGCCCCCAAAGAGAGCCTGTTCGCAGGCTAGGCTAAGTATGATATGAAGAATTATGCAGATCAAGGAGTCTTCGGCTTCGGCGGATAACACCCTTCTTCATATCATACAAAAGCCGAATGCAATAATTGTTTTATTATTCTTTCAGAGCACTATTAACACAAAATGCATTCAACAAAACCGTAGTCAATTCCTCCGCTGTTTCTGAATTTTGGATTTTTTTCTTCTGAAGATGAGCTTTAAAAATCAAGTAACTTCCAATCGTAGCTTTGTTTTGTGGTTTTGCTGTCTTTATCATCATCATTATCATCATTGGAAGTCAGTTACGTTATTCATTTTGCTGTAAACCTTATTTAAGCTTTTCATTACTTATCACATTTTAGGCGAATATAAGCAGGCTTGAACTGTACGAATTTCGATTTAGTAAGTAAGTAAACCTTTATTTCACCAGGGTAACTCTTTCAGCTTTACAATTAAAACTGTTATCAACAGAGGCCCTGCTACAACTAATACTAAAAGGAAAAATATATTAAACCCTAAACCCTACAATACTTTAAAACAATACTTTAAAAACATTTGATAAAAATTAGATTAAAAAGATTAAATATAAAAATCAACGACAAGAGATAAAATTATACATAGATTTACCACGATTTACCTCATTTAACTACTACGAGGCTTAATCAACGAGTAATAGAGAAGACAAGAGAATTCCATGAGATTTTAATATGCTCTTTGACTGAAAAGAGACAACTACCCTGTACCGCTGGCATTGAGTTGTGAGTACCGTGCAGCAAGCCTGTGCTTTGCCAAGCTTTTCCTCCTGGATCAAGACCGTCCGATCATTCATCCTTCCGTTTTGCAGCGCCCAAGCAGGAAAACCGTATACTTCTCGAACTGTATCGCTTAAAACCCTTCCGTTACAATGTTACAATGTTGCAGAATTTCGGGCAGTTTCTTTAATCTGCAAAGAAGGCGTCCAGCGACCGCGAAAGTGACAGGGCAAGTTAGAAGCAAAGGACTCTGTCTCTTTTGAAGCTAAATTCGGCCTAAGAAATGATTTTCCGAGTGATTTCTCTCCTTTCGTTTATCAATTTTAATCGCGAAACATATTTGTTCGCAAGTCAGTAGCCATCAATAAAGACATGAGTTTATTACACATTTATTATGTTCTCGTACATTTTGAATTAACCTATCATATATATACAAACCTATCATACTTTCATGATTAAAAGCTTAACTGTTAGCAAAGTATTGCCTCTGTTGTAGGTCATAATATGATACATTTGTACTCATCCAAAGCGCAATCGACCTAAACTGTTGTGAAACCTAACCTCGCGTTTACATTAACTAATATTTTCGCATCGGTGGCTTAGCATGATAGCATAATCTAGCGCTGTCTTGGTCTCTTCCAGTTCGATTTGAAGGCACATTTGCACATAGCAAGAAATGAACTGAATTTAGCTACCTTTTACGCGCGATGTCGATCTGCATGCCAGTCCTCTAGAAGCAGTAAAGCTGCCTGATTGTGCTTTTAACTGCTTGTTTCACTTCCCTGATTTTCCAACAATAGAGGATCGGGTTTAGAGATGAGTTTAAGTAGACTAGTGTCTCTGTAGCTCTCAAAGCCATGTCATGCCCAATTCCACTCGCGTCTAGCAGAGCCACAATGATCCACGGAACATAGCAGGCAACGAATGCCAACTGCACCCACATAATGCTGGAAACTGCCTTTTTGTATCTTGCTATGTTTAGTGGAATCCCTTCTCCGTTCTGTTGTCCGTGGGGGGCATGATTGTTTTGTACATGGGCTTGTTGATGTCGTAGTTTGAGGTGGATCCTCGTATAACAGAAAATGGAAGTTAACAGACAAAGTATTAAGATAACAGAACTTTCCTTAATGGCGATATCTTTTCTCCACATCGTGAGGAATCCAGTTGGAGCAGCAATTAGCCAAAAACAAGTTAAGACAACACGGACTCGCCTTAATGTTACCACATGTCTGTATCTCAGTCCCAGCAACAGTGCGAGAAGTCTGTCCACACTAATTGCTGTCGATGTCAGGACAGATACGGCACATAAAATATAAGCTGAAGCTACACCAACTTTGTAAACATAGTACACAACATTTAAGTTCATCTTTATTGTAAGAAAAATCATGTAGGTAGCGAATAGCGGCTGTAGAATAACACCAACGCAAAGATCAGTGACCGCCAGACATCGAAAGAAAAGTTTCGTCGGAGGATGAATAGAGGAAACATTCTTCAGAGCTTTAAGGATGAGAACATTGCCCACAACAGCGGTGATGGAAAGAAAAATGTTCAAAGCTGTAAGAAATTCAAGTATGCCTGCTGGTGATGCGTTGAGTGCTTGGTTCAGTTTGCTTGTGTAGTTTCCTTCTCCAGTAATGTTCGCCATTGCTTTTGGGTCGTTTGAATATCAAGCTTGTTCTTAATGTTTAGGAACTTACAAAACTTTCAGTTTTAAGTTCTGCTAGTGAGATGACAAATTTATATTTCACCGATAACACGCCCACTAGTGCTTTGTTTTTTTTTTGGTTTTAACTTTCTATTAATCCTTTATTGCATTAGACTTTTAAATTTCGCAATATGTCCATTTTCTTGAACTGACTTTTGAGTTTAAAAGTGATAAATCTGTCAGTTGCTTAGATATTAAATCGCTTAGTAGTTAAAAAATGAAAACAAATTGTGCTAGATCGAAAGAATAGAATGATCCCATTTTCATGATCAAAGTCTGTTGATATTAAGGGCCGTTGCCTTTGAGTCTAACGATTGATATAAGAGCGGAAAACAGTTTCTTTTCTGTAGTAATTAAAATAAAACCTGTTTTTCCAATTCCGCACGTAGCACATCGGGCTATTAATATTAAAACCTCTTCACTAATGATTGTGGTTGAAGGTAATGAGCTAACTATGAAAAAAAAGTGTGAAGCTCTTGTCAGGCTTCAGGAACACAGAATATCAATGTGCATTTACACATTGCGATATATAGATCTATTTACACAAGAGTTTTAATGCCGGACAAAATTACCTTTTTCCTGATTTATTTCAACGGCTGATCACCGGATATTGAAATAGTCAAGAAAATATTTGCATGCAGTTCTTGGAGTTGACAATTCGACAAAATAATTATACGAGACTTCACCAGCGTACTTAATTACAGTTTATCGTGCGCGGACATTCCTCCAGATGCGGACACCTGGACAGGAAATGAAAGTCTTGGTAAAAATTAAAGGAGAACCGCTTATTTAAATGGCAAATGCTCATCCAGAAGAGTTACGTTTACCCTTTTATCAAAATACTTTAATTTCTTGTGAATTGACTATTTCTTTTTTTCTATTTGTGTGTTTTCTTTTCTTTCAAATTTTAGAAACAAGTTTTGTTGAAAACTGAACCATTCATATGAAAATGAGTTTGATTTGAATTAAAATTATCCAGTGATCTCAATCTTGCCCAGACGAGACGAGCAAACACGCATTTTAACTGTTCATGACGGTAAAAATTCGAGACAAACTCTTTTAATCTGAAAAGTTTTAAATCTCGCCATTATTTCTTTTTTCAAACTGAAAAAGTCACCATGTTTGTGTTAAAAAGTGATCGATACGTTGTCAACTTCTTGGGAATATTACCTCGCTTGCTTATTTCAACAGAGATGAAACTGTGCGTTCTTTTATCTATAGCTGTCTTAGCATGAATTAATTGAAAGTAAAATCGGCCGCATATCGTTTTGACGCAAGGGTTTAACAAAGGAACGGGCGTGTTTGAAGTTCCGGCTTAATAGCGGCGAAGTCTATTAGAGTCTTGCTTTTAACGTAGCAGCTGTAAACAGTTTTTTCGTTATCTAAGCTATCAAAAAACGTTTTTTCTGATCTGGCGTAGTTATTAAAATCCTTCCGAATTGGAAGAAACTTTTCCGGTTATAATCTGCCCCCCATTCAACTTTGATGGCAGCGGTAGCATAAATTTGAACCCAGCGACAAAAATTAATTTTTAGCCCAGCAGTAAAACAAGGTGAAACCCATTGACAAATATAATTTAAGCTCTCTTTTGTCACTTTCGGCATAACCATCAATAATTTCGTACCTAGTGCGGACAAAACAATTCCGAGCCCAACAGCAGTATGCATAAGGTTCGAAACTCAAGATTCATCGGTCCGTAAACGTTTAGCTTGTTTAATATTCACTACACTTCTGGTTCTTGACAAAACAAACATTGCCGTTCTCAAAAGCACATGGTCGATGCGACTTAATCTACTGCGCATGTCCGTAACATTACAGGCCACAGGACACCTAAGTAGTTCTACAGGTAGTCCTCCTAACCAAGACATAATGACTCGACCTAATGCTAAAGTCAACTTAGTTTGTAACCCAACCGTGTGGTGTTTCATCTTTTAGGTTATGCCAATGGAGCGACGATGCACAATGGTGTTCCTCATGATCCAGATAAACTAAAACAACTGGAGATTGACAGACTAGAGCTCGGTTGGTATCCACACTTGGTGCCATTCACATTATCAGTATTTATACATTGTTGCAGTTAAATGTAGATCATACACATTAAACAGTGCAGTGAGCTGTTTCAAGTCCCACTTGGCATTCATGCTTAAAGTTGACGTCTCACACCATTTGAAACTTCAAAATAATAGTGTTCTAATTATATAAAGGCAGAAAAACTCTGAGAAAGAAATATTAAGTCAACAATGACAAACTTGAAAAATTAATAATATAAATTCCCATTACCGTATTTCATCATAATTTGCCCAGTCAACATCCTTTTTTTTTTTTTTTTTTTCAGAAAGGAGTATCAGGGCATCGTCCCTACAAAGAAACTGTGTGTATCCAATCCTGCTTCTAGCTCTGTTGGTTTTAACAGTGAGTGCATTTAGCTGACTTGTAACTTAAAATATACTGAGAAAAACAAACTGAAGTGTCAGCTTTCTTCTCGGCCTAACCCCTGTGGAGACGTGTGGTTGGTCGCGCCCCTCCTCCAGGGGCGAAGCCAAGAAGACAGCTAATAAGATAATTCAGACTAACTCAGCATAAACCAAGCTTACAAACCTTTTAAACAATGACAGTTGAATAGTAATAATAATAATAATAAAATATTTATATAGCGCCAATATCCTAAAAGTTCAAAAGCGCTTTACAGTTAGAAGTATTAAAAACACCTGAAAAATATTAAGAATTGTAAAATAGTTATAAAAATGCCTTAAGACTAATAAAATAAAAATAAAAAATGTCGCTAAAAAGTTATAAAAATGCTTTTTTTATAAAGGAACGTTTTTAGTTTATGTTTAAAAAGGGACACTGAGGAGCTGTTCTTGATGTCAGACGGAAGAGTGTTCCAGAGTGTAGGAGCTGCTATAGAGAAAGTAATAATAATAATAGTCGGGTACTGATAGATGGCTGTGGAAACTATCAAAATGTTGTCGCCGTAGACTACAGTAGCTAAAAGGTATCCTACTCCTAGTCACTTTGTACTCAAAACAAAACAAACAATCAAATAAAAACATATTTAATAACTGTAATATGGTTGCGATGGTGACTTGTTCAGCAATTACCTGGGAGGTCTTGGCTTCGACTCCCGTTGGGTGCTCAGATTTTTTTTCTGAGTCACTTCGACTTAAAAACAAGTTAACCTCTGACCCTGAATGGACTTTTAGATCTTACGCCCTATTGACTCACTGATCTTTGTTTGTTTCTGAATCAGACCAGCTGCATGGCCATGGTGGCCTTAAATGTCCTCAGCCTGCTGTTTGTCCATGGAGCCCTGCCCAAAAAATCCACGGTATGTCAAGTTTGGTTAAAATTTCATTTTCACTTGTTTAATGCAACGTTTGCCAACAGCTATGTGATTGTCACTCATCCCCTTAGTAAAGTGGCATACCACGCCTTTGCCATGGTTTTGGCATCTTTTTTGACAACTTTGTGACGGTTCCCATGTGAAGGATATGGGGTGGATGCGAAATTGACATGAGAACATTGACATGAGAACAGCCTTGTAATAGTTTATGACGTTGTGAATGACGAGCGGACTTATTCCGAACTTCTCAAATTTATTCATGAACAACGAGAACTTATCTAAACAAAACTTCTTATTAATTATTATTGCGGTATGTTATAACTGTACATGTACGATTAATTTGTGTATTTCTACATTAACCCATTGCTTTCATTATGGCATTCAGTACAATTCTATTAGAATTATTTAGTTAGTGAAAACAGTGAACTCTATACTTTGCTCAATTGGTACCTTTGAGACTTTTGAGAAGAGTCAGTCAGTCGAACTATTGAGAAAAAAATTTGTTTTAAAGGGGCACTGTCACGAGCATAGCTTCAAAAATGCAACAGCCCAAAAACATTTTTACACCATTGGAAACCTATTAACAGTCGTCAAGTTTTCTTAAAATTTCTATACCAGTGTACATACTACTTATTAACCGAGAGTGAGGTCATTACAGGGAAATCTCAGACCGAGGCCTTGATGTATTGACCGAGCGATAGCGAGGTCAATACATCAAGGCCGAGGTAGGAGATTTCCCTGTAATGACCGAACGGACGAGGTTAATAAGTTATTTATTATATGGCCTTTTTAGCGCTGAAAAAAGGGAAACGTTTTTCAATATCCGCTTGCGCGCGCAAGAGGTCAGTCGAGGTCATGTGATCCAAACCAGAAGAAACAGTTTCTTTGACAATGAGGCAATTTTTGTCTTCATTACACCAAGATCTAGGGCAAATTTAACCACTTTAATTTTCACAAAACAAACTGACCTGTGTTTACAAGTGTTTGACCCTTAAAAAGTTATAAAAAGCTAAAGCAAGAAAAATTTTCATAATGCCCGGTCATTACAAGAAAATCTTGCCCGCTCATCAGCCAATCACAGCGCGTGTACTATTGTAGCCATATAATAATGAAACTTATTATAGAGTGATATCACTGTGATACCACCGGGAGCTTTTGAGCTCATGTTCTGTCCTTGTGGTTTCGAAAAATTGATGAAAACTGTTTACGGTCACACTATTCTTTAAACAATTTGCTAGATATCCTTCCCTTTACGGTCTAGGAGCATTTCCTGCATGGTTGAAGGTACTTAGTCGTAATTCTGTCCGTGACAGTGTTTCTTTAATTCTGGATAAATGTGCATTAGCCAGTTGTTATATATATTGCTTGTTTTTCAGGTCCTTGTGTTGGGGAAAGTATCTTCTTCGATGATGGGAACGTTTGGCGCTCTTCTGGAAATTATCCTGATATTGTATCCTTTCCACTGCCAATAAAAATGAATTATGCATCACCCCAATTCTGTTCGCTAAATACATTGTCGAATTTAACAAAGACAGCGAGACGTTAAACAAGGACGCAAGAGTGTTCGGAATAGTGTCGACGTAAACTGTAGAACAAGTGATTTGCGTGGCAAAGCGCATGGCTGCATTTGTCAAGGGGACTGGATATTCTGCTACCCAGCGAGTTAAGCGAGCTATTTCAGGTAGTGTAAATGACACGTTGGTTTGACTGGTTAGGCCAAATAACACTCCGGCTAGGCTACAGTGAGCTTACATGGTTTGCAGTTAGCCTTTCATTATTAATATTGGGATTAGTCACTTCTGGCTCGCATGGGTCAAGCGAGCCATGCGAGCCATTTTGGTAAGCCTACAGACAGTCTTTAACACATGGGCAAGCCTAAATAGCACTCCGGTTAGCCTTTACATTGGAATTATAGGAATTTCTGGCTCGCATGGCTCGCTGGCTCGCACTGTGTACTCTCTCTTTCTTAAGTTGCCTGTTCCAGATCCTGTGCGCAAGCTTTCAGCAATGCGTCGTATTTTGTTCAAATACTATTATTGGACCTGCCGACGCCGAACTCAAAAATGTAATCTGGCGTAAATGCCTTAACCTCCTTTAGTTACTTGATGATTGCGTCCTTAGTTGGACTGTACAGCGTTCCATACTTTGCGCGCCTGCGTCCTGCGGTGCGAGAGACTACAACGACAAAGGTAAGTGTGACACACAGCTGTCGCTCTTCACTTTATGTGATCGTAAATCGCCTCTACATGTGAAAAGGCTGCTAGTTTGACCAGTTGAATCCTGCAAACTGAAATGTCCCGTAGATTTAAAAGCTGTTTTGAATTCTGGATTCTGGTCTCGCAGCGGGTGGGTTATTGTGCTCGTGCAGGTTCAATCCAGGACTGGCGTGAATTTTGATTTCACTTTGTTAACTTGTCAGTGAGGTTTTCTGTTTACATTTTCTGTCCTTCAATTTTTGACGTCGACCAACCTCAAACTCCTTACGTAAAACATAAGCACTTTCATACAAAAGAAATTAAACCCTTGATTAACTTTTAATCCTGGGTTAGTGTTAACCGGCTTTCAAACAACCCGACCTGGACTCCGAATTGAGAGGTCCAAGTACTCTTTCAGTTTCTCTCTCCACCCAGGCATATAAATAGGCTCCAGCGAATTGGTAAGACCACCTAACAATGCTGGGGAGTAACCTGCGATGAACTGACTGCCTTCCCATCCAGAGGAATATTGGTGTCCTCCTAGTCGCTTCATAACACAGAAACTGGACATAAGTGCAGGAGTTTGTTTCCCTTTTAAAAACGGTCGATGCGATTTAAGCGACGCTGATTACTACACCAGAACGTTCCTCTTCCAATCCCCCGAAAAAAAAATAATTTTATAAGGTACCACATCTGTAATTGGTGACCCTATCCCTCACGGTGAACCTAACCGCAATCAAAGTTCTGTTGATCGCCTTATCTAGGCCAAGTTTTATCTAAAAACGAGAGCACGGTTTCGACCTTATCCAGGCCTAAACAAGAGCAACAATGACGTCGACCATTACGAAAGGCTTGCTTACCAATGATGGCATCGGCCGTTTACGAAAGGGAAATAAGCAACGCTGTCACCGAGAGGTATTCTACCTCCACTGATCTGTAAGATGCAAACATGTTGAACCTTCCCTTATACTCCGGGTCCTGACGTGTAGTTACGGTTTTGTTTACAGCGTTTATACTTTATTAATCATCTTTTTGTGGTTATAATTACAGGTGATTGCCAATTGCATCGTCTTGTTAACCCTCAGCTCAGCTTTACCAGTCCTGTCCAGAACACTAGGTAAATCAATATATAACATGATTATTGTCATCATGATTTAGCAACTAAATTATCGGAAAGCGCTAGGAGGGGGTCATTGGGGGGTACCCAATACCGCAATACCGTAAGAAAAAAAATGCAAATACCGAAATACCGTGTGCAAAATCTACAAAATACCGATACCGCACTTTCAATCGGCCACGCTATGTACATCCACTAAGTGCATTCAGTTATCTCTCTCATGTGCCGATGTTTTCGTATTAAAGTAATTTTTGTAGAGCAACAATGATATGAAGCAAATCACGATTGGTTTGCTATGTTATAATTACACGAAACAAAACTGGAGCTAGTCTATTACGTAGTAACAATCACAAACAGTCTTCAAATACCTAAAAAAATATTAACTTTTATTGACCTTTATTACCTTTTCCACTTCCTGTGTGTTTGTTAAAATGTCATACAGGCTAGGAAAGCGCATAGTAACAGTACCGCAATACCGCGAAATATCATTTTTACCGATTACCGTCAGTCAAAACGATGAAAAACCGCATACCGTGGGGCTACCGCATACCGTAGCTTGGGACTTGAATTACCGAAATACCGCCTGAAAATAAGCCCAATACCGCAATACCGTAAACCCCAATGTCCCCCTCCGCTAGCTGCCTTTGTTTGACAAGGGCTGCTTTAGTTGGTATCGAAAATAAGCGGAAATTTTAATTTTAATTTACTACGTTCTGTGATCGGTTTAGAAAGCTCGCTTCACTTGGCCCACCAATCAATCAATCAGATGCGAAACTAAAACCAATTTCAACTTGGTATGGCGGCCTTGTGTATCTGCTTCTGATTTTCATTGGCTCATTGTGATGTTTGCGTTTGTTGTGGTTGGTCTTCTGATTCCTTTGGTTGAGGTTTTTACGACAATGAAAACTTTTTTTTTACTTTATCCAAGTCGCTGTTCCACTTATCATTTACTCACGGTTACCTCATTTCGACATTTTGAGCTTTGCAGTTATGGCTGGTTATGTATCATACATAGAACCTAGTTCACCACCTCGCTTATTTCAGGTGTTAGCAGTTTAACTTGTTTTTCATTTCAGGTATTACCAAGTTTGACCTGATGGGCGAGTTCAGCCGGCTGGATTGGCTTGGGAATTTTCGCGTGGTGATCCTTTATAACTTGGTGTTTGAAGTATCCACCGCCTTCTGCTTGGTAAACAAGTTCACAGCTTCTGTTAGAAATGCTTTGTACGAACAGGTTCATGTGCCAACTGTACAGTTCTTTCGACGATTGCGACCGAAGGCTAAAGCCTCGGTTTAAAGAAATGCTACTCTCTATTTAAACAGCTCCAAGCCACGACTAAGGCGGCATTACGTTGATGCAGAAAAGAATATGTTGCGGAGGATGCCTAGGCTAAACTAAGATGTAGAAAATCTTTACATTACAGTGGAACAGAAACAATTCACACTGTTTTGAAAAGATACGAGAGGGTGCCGACAGTGCTCGAATTTGTTACGAAGGATGTCGAGTCTACACGAAGATTAATCGATTTTTAGTTGGTATTACATAGTGAAACAGAACAGATTCACACTGCTAACCAAGGCTTTGTTCTATAATAAAAAGTGAGGAAGAATATCGAGTATGTTCGGATCTACTACGGAGGATATCGAGTCTACACGAAGATGTATCGATTGGTATAATGTGGAATAGAGACAATTTAAACTGTGCAATTGAGAAGGCTTTGTTCTAAAAGATGTTACGAAAGGATGTAGCGTATGCTCGGATCTATTTTCGATGTCCAGTCAATACGAAGATTATTGTTTTAAACTGATAAAACGATGTTGAGCACACTCAACATAAACTGATTATTTCCTATTACGCAAAGAACAGCACCACCAGAGCTATAGCTATGTTAAGAAACGAGCATTTCGCCTGAAATATCGAGTATGTGGAAAGATGAGACATCGACTTCCTAAATTGACCCAGAGGCAAGAAAAACAAGATAAAAAAAAGAACTATTTGAAAACAAAGAAAATGTATAAAGATGGACTGATCCCCTGTGTTACGAAGCCGTATTACTTTCTATGTTTCACTCAAGTCTAAAATTTCGACGATATGCAAAAAGGGAGACAGAATGCCAGATTTGCACAGCGACGAGCAAGGAATCGTGTCCAAAGACAAAACAGATCAACCTGGAAACATACAGTGGGTTTTAATACACTCCATGTTTCCAGTTGATCAGGTTTGTTTTTCTCATCACAAGTTTGTTTACTAGTGTATTCATATTGTAAGGAGAAGCTCGATTTTGGCCATTGGGTCCAAACATTACACGTTCCTCTTAAACTTAACAACTCACAACAGTAAAGTATGTAGGTTAACTTATTAATAGTTCTATTGTCCACCTCCAAGTTTTACAGTAACTATAAAAAAAACTTTGTTAGGATATTCATTTTGTACATCAAACTACAATTTCAGTCACATTTATTGCGTCAGCTAGGATAATTTCCTAGGTTAAGGAGATTAGAAGCCAGAATACAGTGCAATGATGAATAATTTTGAAAAGGAGAGAGGGGATACAAAAATTGTATATCGTGTCCCTTCTGACGTCCAAAATAGTTGTGACTGAATTGTTGTTACAATTAAAGAAAGCTAAGGCGTAAATATTTAATAAATGAACAGTCTTTCCGATAATTCTGATCGAACAAGACATAGCGAGCGTTAGCCAGAAACCGTGACAAGAAAATTATCTGGCTTGCTACAGCATCAAATTACTAGCAGGGATATTTATTAAGAGATGAAGTTGTTAATGATCAAGTGAAAGGTCCAAGTGAAGAAATATTTGCAAGTGCTTTTTTGTGTCTAATCCCCCCAGTGTTCATTCTACGTTCGTTCGTTCGTTCGTTCGTCCGTCCGTTCGTTCGTTCGTTCGTTCGTTCGTCCGTTCGTTCGTTCGTTCGTTCGTCCGTTCGTTCGTTCGTTCGTCCGTCCGTGCGTTCGTCCGTCCGTCCGTCCGTTTGTTTTTTATTGGGACTATAGAGGAAGTGGATTCCACCATTGAAGGAAAGTAAATTTTCATCTGTACTGAATTACCTTGGTCAGTAACAATTTTATTTTTCTAACATAGATAAAGCCGCGCGAGCGGTGAAAATTTAACCAATCAGATGCACGATATGCCATTGAAATTATTGTAAATAATCAATAATCGTACTCGACAAGTCGTATAATGTGTATTAATATACAATCTTCGTTCACTGTCCAAAATCCACGCACGCAATTGGTTAAAATCGAGCACGTGATTTTACTTTACCTGTCGTCAGCAAACTCCGACAGTGCGTTATTGGCAATAACGCATAAAAATCGTGCATTATTGACAATGGCTTCAGCTGACATATTTGCAGAAATAGTGGAAGAACAAATATGAACTTTGAACGATTTTGTGAATGATTTTAAGCCTCACTTATATTTAATTTAGCTTTGTAATTTCTATATTCTTAAACTACGCTAATATAATTTTGTGCTACTTAGCTAGAACTGAATTCTTATTCTATTTATTAAAAATTCTTGTTCAAAGTTCGCGAAATTGTGTATTGCGTGCAGTGTACTCAGATTGTATATTAAAAGGGTTAGAGGCTGTTAGTTCGTGTTTTGTTTACAAATACACGCACTTGCTGGCAGCACAATGAACTCGAAATTTTCAATACTGCACTCGGCTACGCCTCGTGCAGTATTGAAAATTTCTCGTTCATTGTGCAGCCAGCGCGTGCGTGTATTTGTAAACAAAACACTCACAACAGTCTCTAACCCATAAATATCATTTATAAATTTATTGCTTTTGTGTACGCATTACACTGCTAGAAAGTTTTAATAAATAAAATTTACTACATTAGTTTTTGAAATCAGACTTTTTAATTACCAAGTAAATAGTCTGCATTGGACCGGTTTGTTTCCTCTACAAATAGTAGTATAAAGTGCGTTGCCATAGTGATTTTCTATCGTCCTCGCTCTGGTTGGTCGTGAGTAGAATGGATACTCCAAACTCAGAAATCCGCTGGGAGACTGGAAACCATTTCTACATATTTTGCTTCCGTCCAGTAAGAAATGAAAGCTAACCGCAAGCAAACCAGAGTGGAACTAACCGCAAGCAAACCAGAGTGGAACTAACCGCAAGCAAAACCGAGTGGAACTAACCGCAAGCAAACCAGAGTGGAACTAACCGCAAGCAAACCAGAGTGGAACTAACCGCAAGCAAACCAGAGTGGAACTAACCACAAGCAAACCAGAGTGGAGCTACCGCAAGGAAACCAGAGTGGAACTAACCACAAGCAAGACGGAGTGATCTAACAACAAGCAAACCAGAGTGGAACTAACCGCAAGCAAACCAGGGTGGAACTAGCCGCAAACAAAACCGAGTGGAACTAACCGCAAGCAGACTGAAGTGCTTGGTTTCCAATCTCCCAGCGGATTTCTGATTTTGGAGTATCCATTCTAGTCATTACCCGCTCTGGTTACCTGAAACCACATCACAGGCTGTTGCATTCTCGTCTAGCCTGCGAGAGCAGACGACTTTTTTGGCTCGAGTTTCACCCGCCGAGAAACGTCCGTACGGTCTTTTCTCGGCGGGTGAACCTCAAGCCGAAAAAGCCATCTGCTTTTGCAGGCTGATTCCCGTCTACCATAGCCCTTTTCGCTTTCTCTTCGCCGACGGGGCCTTGGCGTGAGAAACTAAGGGCTCTGGGAACAAAGCAATTTTGATTTATTCGAATTTCGCAGATTGAAACAAAGAAATCTAGAAACTATACAACTGGTACACATACATGAAGACCGGAAGTCCCAGAATCCTGGAATGGAATCCTTTGTCTCCACAGCCCTTCGTTACTCTTGCCTAGGAGAAGCGGAAAGGGTTATGGGGACGAGAATGTACCATTTATTTCCAAACTAAAGAAAACAGCAATTGCAAAGCTACAGTTTTCTTCTATCAAGAACAGCTTCAACTAGGGAAGAAGAAATCCTCTTAAGAACGATACACGATAAAATCCAGGAATATTTTAAAAACATTTTCATAGGAATCGTACGGGGTAGTTCATTTTCGTACCCAGAGCTTCCGCAACGAAATTGTAGCAATAGCAAAGCGCGCGAGTGACGCCATGACTCAGACAAGACTCAGACAAACAAACCGGAATGGCGCACGATTTTCCTAAAACACTTTCTAAAACAGCCGGTGCTCCTAAAACACTTTTTTGAAACGAAAACGTCGCCGAGATTACCTCTATTTCTCGCAGAACACGCTGATGTTGTCTGAGCCTCGCAGGAGGTATAATCATTTACATTATATTTTTAGACGTCGCTATTAGAAATTGGCCCTTTCACATGTACATGCTTCCGTTCACCCAGACTGATCTAGGATTTCGTGACAATCTCGCGTGGGAAGCTACGGGTCAAGGGTTTTCATAAATTGAAATCAGATCGAAATGGATTCGTGTTAATCTGCACGAAATCAAAGTAGCAAATATATCTATATTCGCCACTGAAGAAGAAGCCTACACATGCAAAACAATAGCAGAAACAGACATCCGGAATATAGAGTGCTCCCGCTTTACACGTAAAGCACGCAAGGAAGAGGATATGGGTTCATGTTCCGTCGATCCCCGGGGGGGGGGGGGGGGGGCACTCCCTTATAAGGGCTTAACGGGGACGTGCGGCCCGACAGGGTATGGTTTTCAGGATTTTTGTCTTGAACGGGGTATCTATTTCGCCCCTTTTTGTCTTAAACGGGGTATCTTTACATGGACCAATGTCTTAAACAGGATAAGCAAATATGTTTATTTTATAGGAACCTATAGCCACAAGCTGAATTTTTACATGTTCTTCCTTAGTGTTGACTTCCATTGACTTTGGTATTGATACCAAGCTTAATTCCCGATTGGTTATGCTACAACAAATGTCTTAAACAGGGTATCAAAAATTGGCATTCTGTCTTAAACAGGGTAGGAAAATTAGGGATTCGTGTCTTAAACAGGGTCAGGGTTTGGGCGGCCGGGCCGCACCTCCCTACCCGAGATTCTGTCAAGTACCCCCCCCCCCCCCCCCCCCCGGGCGTCGATCCCTAAAAAGCTTTGCATTTTCTACCTACCTTGTTCGCCATTATTAAATTAACTAAAATTATTTCGCGCCTAGTTCCCGTATCGGAGCCTATCACCACAAAACAACCCAAACATGTCCGTAGTTCTCAAGAAATCAATAATGGTTTGAACCGCTTGTTCCAGGAACCCCTGTGAGGCCCTCGAGGAAGACGGCGGTCGACAAGGGAAACGTGCCGTATTTCGGGGTACATTGGCAGCTGTTCACGGAAAATGGGTTTCGAAAGGTCAACTTGCTCAAGACGGGCCTGACATCACGCGTGCGTGACTTTCGTCTCGAAGTTGTTTTAACGACGTAACATCCATGGTTTATAACGGAACTGCTTTTTGTTGGTGACCCATACAACAACTATCAGATTTACGAAATCAGCCAATCAAGTGAAACGTTCTAAGATATTGTCTGGGGAGATATTACTTGAGTCATTCTGGAAGTACATTGAAAAGCTTCAGGGAAGAACTCGTAGTGCTCAAGTTTACTTTACAAATTCTTTTTCGGTATGGCGGAACAAGACCTCAAATGGTACAGTACCTTCGTGTTTCTTGTAGGAGCAATTTTAAGCTTTGCTGACCCGATCACCGACATACTCACACTGGTGGAATTCTACCGCGCGGATCACAAGACATGGTTTGGCGTGGGACTCACGTTTGTCATTTTGCCGTGCTTGCCTTTTGCCTGCCTTAACTCCTTCAAAAATAACGCGGACGCCGAAGACTACAGATGCAGTAACTGCGCAAAAGACTTTCTTCGCGGTTTCAATCCGTTCTCAGCCGCCTTTGACAGGCTAAGTGCGTTTATATTTTGTTTGAAGAACTTTAAGAAACTATGGAGAGGGCAGTCTGTTGATGAACTCAAAGCTGATCTCATACTGGGTACAAGCAAAATATCCGCTTTCTTTGAAGCAATCCTGGAGTCCATTCCTCAGTTTGTACTCCAGCTGTACGTCATAAGTGTTCAAGAGGAGTCGGTGAAGATCATTCAAATGATTTCGTTGCCTGTTTCGTTTATAAGTCTGGCTTGGACGTTCACAGTCGTTGATCAGCTAATCGATGATGGCATCGAAATGAACGTCAAACACAAAATCATTCCGCTCTTTATTTCTCACATACTTCAGTTGAGCAGTCGACTATTTGCCATCTGCTTCTTTATGATCAGCTTCAAGTGGTGGATTCTCGCTATTTTGATGTTTCATTCTAGTGCAGTAGTCACCGTTGACGTTATTTGGGGCGTTCGGAAGGACGGACAGGAAGTAATGCTACTGTTGCCGATATCCTTTTTCCTCCACTGGCTTAGAGATGAATTCACAGTAGCGCTACTTTCAGAGGAAAACGATGCAGACCGTAAGGGTCAAAGGAAAAAAGTGCTTTGGCTGTCCAATGTTCTGTTTGTTGTAGAAAACGTCGCCATGATCCTGGTGTTCTATTTTAGCCAACACTCCATCACGTGGTACTCGTTACCAGTCACAGTCTGCGTTTGCTCGCTGAGTATTCTTGGCGTGGCAGTGAGAATTCTTCATTACAGTTTGTTACTCCGAGTAACTCACAACGATTACGCACCAGAGATGAAGGCTGTCCAGCCTGTGGACGACTCTTTTCAGTTGTAAGACTTCTTACTCGTACAGTTGGGCAGGAGCACATCCACTAAAATTAAGTTAATTCAAGAGAGCATGAAGTGAGAGACTTAATCCCACATATATTCCTTATTCCAAAGGTAATTCCTCTTAACCCTAATCATACCGGGCTTTTTTGGATCTTTTCAGACCGGGGGGGCGTAACTTCCGGAATATTTAAGCAATCGCAATAAAACTTACAGGATATATAGTATGTCCAAAAATCTATCTTTTTATATACGTCACGTGCGGTGATGACGTCACATCACGTGACAATTACATCATGATGTCAAAACAGCCGCCATCTTGGATCCGCCATCTTGCATTTCAAAATTTTTCCAAAACATCAGAAAACCGCCCAAAATTACTGAAAAATACTCAAAATCTATAAAACAGTGCAAAAAAAAACCTAAAAGAGGCGAAAATAGTTGAATTAAAGGTAATTTTTATTAATGGAAACACAAAAATTACAAATTTGGAAAAACATGTCTGTCAAAATGACGTTGCCATGGTAACGGCAAGTTCCAGACACAACAACCTATCCTACCAACTTATTCCCAGATAAATTTTAGAAAAACTCGTAAAGTTTGGCAGCGTTTGGTTGAATCTTGAAAAAGTTATAAACGTTCAAAGTCAGCGCGGGCACTTTCCGCGCCCCCCCCCCCACCGATCTGGATAGGGTTAAGTTATTTTTAGACATGGTACCCAGTTCACCCGCGGTCCGCGTGTTTTCGAGAGACGATCAGAAACGCAATGGCAGGGAATGTTGTGTGAAAGTAACCTGCATTCATTTTGTCGGCGAACTTAAATACAAAAACATTCCCATAAAATGATTTGAAGACTAGAGGCTGCGCTCACTCGTGAGATATCGATTTGAACACTCGAAGATAAATTTCATATCTCCAAGCAACCATGTATTGTTCTGTACATTTTATAAACCTACATCGATCATGGAACCACCTATAAAGTTTGCAAACCACATTTCCTTTCCATTGTTTTAGTGTACTGTACAAGAATTAAACTTATTTTGCATGTTTATCTTCCTTACCTGTTTCTTTAATCTTTTATTTACTTTTCTGCATGATAATTGGAACAGTTCAACAAAAAAACTATTCAACGCAAACGAAAATAACTACGTTTGAACGTTCTTCAAACGATTTTAATTCGGCTCATAATGGTCAGCGGTATTACTTCATGTAAGGTAACATAAGGTGTCCTGCTTTAAAAACGCTTTGATTTTTGGCGACCAAAATTTTTCTAGCGGCGACCATTTTACAAAGGAAAGTCGCCAAAAGGCGACTTCTGAAAAACTTGAGCTTGAAGCACTGTTATAGTGAATTTGAAGTAAACACTTACGGATATAAAAGTGAAATGAATCTCCTGGCCATCCATGCATCATGACAATTTTAGGGTGCGTTCGTTTGGGATCAATCCAGAATAAGAATAATATTGTATCTACGCTTTGCGTACCTATAAGGTGAGTGCGCATGAGTGGAAAAGCATGTGCTCGACATCATGGCGGAATTAAACATGCAAGTTGCGTTCCTCAAAAGGTTGTTGTTTATTCACTGAGAATACAATAAATAATTAGAATAATGCAACTTAGCGTTCGTTTGGCTGCTCTTCCTATTCCGGAATACTTGGATTTCCATTCTGGCTATTCTGCTCCCAGGAGCAGAATAGCAGGAATATATTCCAGAATATATTCTTATTCCAGAATATTCCCAAACGAACGCGCCCTTAATCTGCAAAAGCTTGATACAAAAACCTTTTCAACAAGCCTAAAATAATGTGCAGAATGTTTTGATGTTACACTTACGAACTCAAACTTTTATTTTTTCACTTAATTTGAGAACTCTTAATTTCATAATAACAGAAAATATATGCCTTTTCTGTGACATTCTTATCAGCTAGTGCTTTTTGTGGATCAAGTTTGTTTGTTTGTTCATTGGAACTGTTTTGTGTTTTATCTCGCTCATTGAACCGTGACAAGGAGAACATTACACTTGAAAACAATAATGTGCTAGAAAACTTTGCTGAAAACAGCTTGAATAACATGAATTGTTTTTAAAACTACTAAAATCTATTGGTATAAGCAACTCATTTGATAAGCCGAGAAACTGTTTTTTTTCGCAACTTAATTTTTCTGGTCTATTTTTGACAACTGATTATGAAATGTAGATAAAATCATAATTTAAATAACCTTCAAATAGACCTGCTAGCAATAATTCAAGTTCTTTAGTGAGCTTGCTGTGCAAAAGTGAAATAATAATTTTGCTGCTTCATTGATTTTGCTTCAAAACTTTGGATGTTCAAAACTCCTTTTAAACAATGTTTTATTTTGTTTTACACATTTTCAACTTACAGTATTTTATCCAACATTCATCATCACAGCACAATATACTGGTCGGATTTTCAAACTCATTTTAAGCCTACAGAAACTTTCTAATATACATACTCCTGTTCATGTCACCCAATCAGTGTAAAAAAGGTTTATCAAAGGAGAGGCTCGGCTAAATAAACTGTCAAGTTAAGAAAGCTAGAATTTCTGACACAACTATTTGAGGGAGGTTACCCTCAGTCTCAGGAGCTCTCAGAGAAAAAATCTTGTCCAAAGGAGTTCTCTGTTCACGTACAAAGGCTCTACTGACAAATCAAAATGTCTGTGCATGTGGAAGGGGATGGGAGGGGCTGCTCCCCAGGCCCCTCCCCTAGATTTGTTTTTTTCTTCTACCCTGCCCCCCTCTACCGAGGATCGACCATGGCAACTTTTAGGTTGGGCTCCTAACTTTTGATGTTAGGAGCCCGAAGGGCTCCTTAGAAATTTCCTTAGGCAGCAGCCTTGTGTAAGCGTGGTCATGGAAAGTCATTGAAAATGGTATTGATCAGTTGTACAAAGTAAATTAGGCAGGTCAAAGTTTCAACCTACAGCCTGCCAAAAATACCTGCCCATGGTTACACAACTTTCAACTTCTCAGATAGTCACACACCCATCATTATGGCCTGCAGGGTATATATATGTAGGGGAAGTAAGTTGAGGATCACTGGATCAGTTAAGGAGGAAAGCCTGTGAAGTAGGGTAATGTATATCAGGTCTCCTTTTGCTGGAGAATATCATTTGGATGGCTTAAAATTTCTGAATAAATCCAGGAGATCAGAGGCCGATGATGGTGTGTGCACATTTATTAACTTGTGATCTGCATGATTATGAAGCTAAGTCGTTAAATAATTCACAATGACGCTCAAAAAAGGCAACTGATTACTCTAAACCTAAGTGTATATGTTTTCAATCTTCCTGAAAACAACAATAGGAAAGGAAAGGCAGAAAAAAATAAAGACCAACCTTCAGCATCCGATGCAGCTTCCCTCTTATAGACGAAACACACGTGGATGAAGAATAACAACAGCTTTTAGTGACAGCGACTTTCAAAACTTTACAGCGAGGGTTAACTACTCCCAGCACTTAACACTACAAACTATGATCACCAGTATTTCATCCATGATGTTGTGGAGATCGTAGGCTATAGAACATGATGTTATCGATGCATCAGGAACTACTAGAGCCAAAAGTTGGAACGCCATTCGTTTTCAAGGTGTGAAATATCCGCCATGATATGGCACTTCGCTCTCTGTTTTTCCCCTACAAAATGATAATAAACATTCCTCTCTTGCCAAAATCTTTGCTCAGGAAGTCGAAACAATGTCTCTGCAACTTGCTGATATCCTCATAATAAAATACCATGAAAGTGTTGGTTCACAAATACGAAAAAATCACACTCGACCGAAACTTCACTTTTCAACTCTGCAGAAACGAGCGCCGCGCCGATTTTTGACCGTTTTTGACCGGATGTGACGTCATTTGTTGTTGGATGATTCAGATACAAAAAAAGTGCCAGGCGTCGCAGAGTGTTCTGCCACGCCCCTGAAACCTACTAATAACTTCACGAGTTTTTTGACCATTTTCCGAAGATTTCCGAAGATTTTGAAAATGTTGTCCGGTAGTCATATGAATGTTTACGAACATTTTCCGAACTTTTCCGAAAATTTCCGAAGATTGCCGAGGAAGATCCGAAGGTGTTTCGACTTAATATCGATAAGCTTTGCCTCATTCAGCATTTAAACATGACAAACTCGTCAGCAAACGTGACAAAATCGATATCTTCACATGTGAAAGATATGATATCTCGGCACATCTAAAGTAAGATTTTTCTCAGCGAGATAGACTGAATTGAAATGTCATCCGTCCTCTCTTCCTTACCCCCCAGAGGAGGGGCGCGGGCGAGAAGGACCTTCTCGCCCACGCCCCTCCTCTGGGGGGGTAAGGAAGAGAGGACGGATGAAATTTCAGACTACTCGGCGAGAGTAAATCCTGGTAATTCACTCTAGTTTATATAATAAATACGTATATGCGATGCGAAGGTCGAGAGGTGCTGTGTTACAAAGATGCGATTTATAAGGGATTGTATGGGTACTCAACGATTTTGTTTCAAAAGGAATAAATTTAACGTTGTGTGAATAAAATCGACTTACCTTGATGCCTTGTTGAATTTTTTGCTGTTTACCCTCGTCTCAGGCTGTCTTGAAGCGTTTTCGGCGAGTAGAGTCATCGCTTGTTTATCAAAACAAGTTTATTCTGCTTCCGCAACCTCGTTCCCAGGGCTTTTCCCTTTTTCGTGGGGGCGGTCGGGAAAAGGCCCTGGCATCGGCTGGTCACCTGTTGGTCTTAAATACTAATGTATGAATTCCTATTCCTATGGTTCCTATGGTTAATTCTGCATTTTTATTGGTTGATGTAATTGCCTCAAAAGTTACATTAGCATTTTGATTTGTATAAATGAAATATTCCAAGTTGTCGCGTTACTCTCATATAACCCTGTAAATCACTCGTAAAAGGTCAAACAGCAAGTAATTCAGTGATTTAGCGTATGTATGGAGCAAGGTCCATGCTCGCAGTTCAGTTTGCCAGCTTTGTGGCGGAGCTTACGAAAACCGTCATTTGCTTCGAGTTTGTCCGTTCCTCAGACAATGACGAAGTTCGTGGTTTGTGCATTTAGTACTAATAAAAAAATCTCGTGTAAAACTTTACTCTGTTAATAATGTTAATTATTGTAACACTCCAAATATACTCAAGCTAGATGTACACTCAAAAGCACATGGTTTAATTCTAACACATACTTCATGCAAGTCACACTAAATATATCATCTAACAACTACTTCGTGTAAGTCGCACAGGATATAACAATTATAATAAACGAAATCTCGTGACTAACTTGCCCGGGATTCCACGAGATTTCTTTTATTCAAATAAACATTGCAATATACTTATAAACAAAATCTCGTGACTAACTCGCAAGATCGATCTTAAATTTTCCGTAAAGATGTTGATTACTTACTATTAAACGCCGTAGCCGGCTGTTTACTACTGTTGCAAGATGTGCTGCTTCTTATCAGGGATGACATATTTATTTTTGTCTATTTTAGCCAGCGCCTGCGTTGCTTTTCTTCGAGAAAGCTATAAATTTGATTTAGAGAGACGCGTGTCGTGAAGGTTATGCCTCTTGCATCATTTTGATCAAGAGTTAATGTTTACGTTTTTGCGACCTTGTTGTGGCGTACCAAGCGTAAGCAGCTGTAAAGAACCAATCACGTTTGGTAACTCACCGGAATGGGGAATCACGCTAAATAATCCACCCTGACTGACCTTTCATACCTCATTTGATTCATCGTGTCAGTCGGAAAGCAAGCCAGATTCAGTATTAATTATTGATTTTCATTCCAATCGGAACAAAAACTACTCCATATTTTCAAGACAAGGACAAGTTTAAAGTCTACTCAGTATGAGTCGAAAACCGTTGCGAAAACAGGAGAATCTTAAGTGGTACAGTCCTTTCGTGTTTCTTGTTGGAGCTATTTTGAGCTTTGCCGACCCGATCACCGACATACTCACACTGGTGGAGTTCTACCGCGCAGATCACAAGACATGGTTTGGAGTGGCGCTCGCTTTTGTTTTTCTACCATGCTTGGTATTCCCGATACTGTACTTTGGCAATAGGGATCAAGAATTCTCAGACTACAGTAACACTAGAAAATGCACGCAAACTATTCTTTGCGGTTTTCATCCATTTTCAGCCGCCCTTGCCAGGTTGCAAGGGTTTCTTTTCAGCTTTCAGAAATTGTGGCGTGGAGACGAAATCGACGAGGCCAGCGAAGAGAAGGCTGAAGACCTGTTGGATCACATCGACTATGTTATACTGTTTGAGGCAATTCTGGAATCATCCCCTCAGTTTATACTCCAGCTGTACGCCATGAGTGTTCAAGAGGAACCGGTGATGTTTATTCAAATCATTTCTTTACCTGTCTCTTTCCTAGTTCTTGCTTGGGCGTTCACAACCGCCGATGAGATAATCCATGAAGGACTGAATATCGGTGCTATGGAAGTAAGACACAAACTTTTCCTTTATATAACGCATGTATTTCTTCTGAGCAGTCGACTATTTGCAGTTTGTTACTTCACCGTCAGCTACAAATGGTGGGTCATCGTCGTCTTGTTGTTTCACACATCTGCGATAGTCACAGCTGACACCGTTTCGTTTTTCCTTAACGACCAACGCAAGTCAGGTGAAGGATTTAAATCGGTCGTTTTTTTTTTCCTTTTTTGCTATGTCCACTGGCTAAGAGATGATTTCTCAGTACAGTACAATAAACACCCCGAGTCACCAGACAACAAGCCTGTACTGAGAAGAATACAACTGCTTTCTAATTTTCTGTTTGTATTGGAAAACTTTGTCATGATTCTGTTGTTCTATTTCAGCCAACACTCCAATAACTGGTACTCGTTACCAGTCACAGTCTGCGTGTGCTTGTTCAGTGTTTTCGGCTCGGTAATGAGAGTTGCTCACTTCCGTGTCTTGCTCAAACATGGAAATGACCCAGTCAAAACCCAACTGAAGACCCCAACAACGAACAACAACGTGAACAACAGTAATGTGGTGCACTGGATATCAACAGTTTAACTGGTATGAGTTCAAAGTTGTACGGTTTACCAAAATGTAAACTCTAATATGTAAGACCAATGGAGCTCCACAGTTTATTGGTTTTAATGGTATTTGTTTAATTCTGAACTTGATTTGCACGACAGACCATGATGAACTTTGACGGCCGTTTCCGCTTTCTTCGAAATTATGGCCGCCGGCCAAATTCGAATCTTGCCAGCTAAACAGATTTAGATTAACGGTAGTATTCTTCCTGGACTAACTAGCATCTCAGTGTACAGTAGTTTTTCTCTTACTTTATGCTTTAAAAGCATTTTTCAGGGTTTACGATCATGCGACCTTTAGTTCAATTTACGGCGAGTACCGAAAATGTGGATACCATCTTGCTACGGATGAATCTGAGAAAAAAAAACTTATTTGGATTTCCAAAATCGGGTAAACAGTGAATTCGCATAGCTGTTACTTCACATGGATGATGCGGTTGCCTCGATTATTCTTATGTGGACAGATCAATAAGGGGATTTTCTGAGAGAAATTGTTTCATTTGTTTGACGGCACGCCATACGCAGCCTATTCTGAGAATTAACGTCGCCGAGTTCTGAGAAATGCCCGGCTATTTGTTTTATATACAAGTGACTGGAGCTAACTGGATTTTGTGTCTAGCCACAAATGAAAAATATACTTGTATGTAAAGGGAAACATTTTTTCATAGTGTAAAAATTCACGTAATTTTGTATCGCCTATACATGTGCCGAGATATGGAGATGTTTCAGCAAACCGGGCACAAATGCAGAGAAAAGTGAGAATTTTAAACTTTGCCCTGTTTGTAATATCAAACTACTTTATGATTCTAATGTTTCATTTTAGCCAATCCTCCAACGCCTGGTACGCGTTACCAGTCACAGTGTTTGTGTGCGCGTTCAGCGTTTTTTGGTGCATAATGAGAATTATCGTAAGCCAATTTTTGTACAAAAAAGAAGCAGTGATTCTAATAATAACCCATAACTGAACAGCATTTATAGTGTGAGTGGCATGGGCTCAAATCAGTGAAGAAAATAGTCATATTATCCTTCTTTAATTTTACCTGTGGATGTTGTTATAGCAAAAAGCCATAAATAAGCTTACTTTTAATTGTAATTTTAGGTTCCTAAAATCATTGTCAGTTTACCGTTAATTGTAACTTTAGCTTTTTAAAATCATTATAACTTTACTTTTAATTGTAATTTTAGCTTTTAGCTTTTTTTATTATCATATTTTGGGGGCCATACGATTAGCGCTAATCGTATGCCCCCCAATATATAACAACGCGCAATAACATATGTATTAAGGCGTTTTTTGTAACGTTCGTTTGCAGCATATTTTAGTTATTATTCACTTCCATGGGAAGTTGTAGCTAGGCACGCGAATGTGCTATATATGCTGTTCTTTGCTAGCTGTATTCATTCCCTGAAGAAGTCTCAGTTAGAAACGAAACGCGTCGGAAATAAACGACAAGCTTACAACTACAAGAAGTCTTTCCTTGTGCTGCTCACTAGTCGTCGTTAAAAAATTCAAAAATTCAAAAAAAAAAAATTACTGCCGCCAATCTTCGTAGCGTACGTCTCAGAAAACGAAAAAGATGAGTTCAGAGGTGTTTATTGGTCGCCACCATAAAATATTGAATTAAATAAGGAGTGATGGCAGCAAAAGCGAACCTCCTTTTTTGTCAGATCGTGGTTAAAAGAGTTCGAAAAAAAATTGTTTGCAGGTAGGTGTTGTTAGAAAAAAATTGTTTGCAGAGGTGCATAGATAAAAAAAAAGGTTTGCAGAGAGAGATTTTTCATCCCCCCCCCTCCAGAAAAACGAAACTGAAACAAAAAGCAAACAGTGAGTTCGGCGAGGAAAATTGAAAACGAAAATGAAAGTCGGATGTCGTTCTTCATGAGAAAAAAAAAAGCGGATTTTGGATATGGGACTTTAACTCCATTTTTGTAGCGCTGAAGAAAAACGAAAAACAAAAAAAACATTTGAATTTCATTTTCCTACGCAGTTGAATGTTGAAAATCAGTTAGCATTAGGTACACGGATTATTGTTGTATACGTGTTTGTTTAAGGCGGAGGAGCTTACCGCTAAACTTGGTTTAATGCGATATCTTTTCCGCGTTTCAAGTAATCCAAAAACTCTATGCTCATTTCACAAAGCTATGTTTAGCGGGATTTTGTAAATTTTTTGGTGATTTTTGGGGATGTTTGGGAAGAGGGGGGGGGGGGGGGGGGTACTCCCATAAATTTCGGAACCCTGACCCTATTTAAGGATAAAGAAAACGAAAATTGATACCCTTTTTAAGGCCGAAACCCGAAAAATGACACCCAATTCAAGGAGAGGAGAAGCGTTGGGTGACGATCCAAATAACGGCTAACCGCACACGGCAAAACACAAATCTTTACAAAATCGCTTTGCTACCAGTTGAACGAATAGTTTATAGTTTAAACAGACGATTGTTACGTTTAGTTGGGCATTTATTTTAGCTGATAGAATTTAGGTTCCCTATCTAAAGATAACACCGGGAACACAATGCCAAAAGGAGCAAAAATGATACCCTATTTAAGGATCGAGAACCCCAAAAACCATACCCTATCCCGCGGTACATACCTATATAGCCCATATATGGGAGTGCCCCCCCCCCCCCCCCCCCCGGGGAGTGTTTCAAAAATAATGTTCTTTCTTCTATCCGTTACTTAAACCTCTTAAAATTTCACTCAAAATCGGGTGTACCCCCACCTTAACCAGCCTTGTTCAGTCAACTGGGTCAAATCGTGATTTTAATAATAATTAATATGCCGTTACGGTACAATTGCCGACGGAACCTACTGGAACCTTAAATGAATCAAGCTTTGTATAAATCAACATTCCGTGCTACAGGCGGAAATAAAAACGTTTTGTGCTGCGTTTGCACATATAGAGATACTCCTTACTCCAAGACTTAGACGCTGGTGTTACGAAAGTCTGATTCAGTATGCACAGTCCATTTGAGCTTCTCGTTGGAACAATTTTGAGCTTTGCTGACCCGATTACCGACATACTCACACTGGTTGAATTCTACCGCGAAGATCAGAAGACATGGTTTTACTTGGGGCTCGCTTTTGTTATTTTGCCATGTTTGGTGTTCCCGATACTGTACCTTGTTGTATGGAATAAGAGATTATCACGATACAGCTGCACATGGACATGTTTGCAAACTCTTCTTTGCGGTTTTCATCCATTTTCAGCCGCTTTCGCGAGACTACGAGGCTTTGTTTACTGTTTGAGGATATGGTGGCGTGGCGATGAAATTGACTCGGACAGCGTGGCGGAATACGCAATAGTACATAAGCACATTGACTTGGTTGTGCTGATTGAGTCAGCTCTTGAATCAGCCCCTCAATTTCTACTCCAGCTGTACGCAATGATGTTTCAAGACGGAGAGGTGGGGGTTATTGTAATCTTTTCTGTAACTGTCTCTTACCTAAGTCTTGTCTGGACATTCACAATGGCTGATGAGATGTTGTATGAGAACGTATTTGGCATCGGTGAGCCGACATTAGCACGAAGAGTTTGTTTCTTTCTCTCGCATCTGTTTCAACTGGGTTGTCGACTTATTGTCATTCTGTTTTTCACCATGGAGTACAAGTGGTGGGTACTCGTCGTCTTGCTGTCTCATACTTTTGTTATGGTGACAGCTGAGATCATTTTGTCTTGCCTGAAAGACAGTTGCAAGCTCAATGCAAGTATCGTCTTTACGTCATTTTTGTCTTGCTGCCTACACTGGTTAAGAGATTACCTTCCACTACAGTACGTTGTGAAAGATGACCCCTCACTAATCCAGGAGACTGTACTGAGAACAATGCAAGTGCTTTCTACCGTTCTTTATATTTTAGAAAACGCGGGCATGGTTTTGGCCTTGATGAAAATCTCCGAAATCAATGTGGGGGTGATATTTGGCGTGTTGTTTTTCCAGATGTTAATGACTTACATTAGAGTTAAAACTACTCTCGTTTTCTTTTGTTGATAGGAGAGAAAGAGCTTCTATTTTAGGGTTGACAGAAATCGAAGATATTTTTTGCGGCTGATGTCGAAAATCAGTAATCATTTTCACCGATCTCCCACGATTTACGCACGCCGATTTTAAAATTCTTTTGGCCATAGCTGCTCTAAAGGCAGGTTTTCCTGTGGAACCTCTGTTCTTACGAATTTGCCGTAGACAAGAAAATCCAATTTTAAAAGCCTTTTGTTTGCACCTGTCTTGCTGTTTCATACTTTTGTTATAGTGACAGCTGAGATCATTTTGTTTTGCCCGAAAAACAATTGCAAGCTCAATGCAAGTATGGTCTTTATATCATTTTTGTATTGCTACCTGCACTGGTTAAGAGATTACCTTCCACTCCACTCACTAATCCAAAAGGCTGTGCTGACAAAAATGCAAGTGCTTTGTAACATTCTTTTTATTAAGAAAACACGGTGCATGGCTTTGGCCTTGAAGAGAATCTCCGAAATCACTGTGCCAGTGGCAGCAAGAATTTACTTTTTTCTGGACCCTGGACTCTTGAACCGTAGAACACACAGATCTCGCGAGCACTTGAACACGTTCAAGCTTGAATTGAACATTTCGTGTCAGTTTCTAATTTGCAAAGGCACTCCTTGCCCTGTGTAGTACTGAAATTTATAATGCTGACTTACAAAGAATACTTTTTGACATTTAAGGTAAATGCTTGTTGCGTGGAGAAGAGTAAGTTTTAATCACGACTCTGATACGTTTTCCTATGAACTTTGAATTTCATAAATTAAAGTGTATATGACACGAAAAATATTTTCTGCTTATTTGAAAGGCCTTTCAAAATACAGAAGAATGGCGTTTTTCTTTTCGAAATATCTTTTTCCGTTTCTGAGATATTGTCATTTTTGTATTATGCAAATTAGATAAGTGATGACGTCATAAGATTTGCAACTAAAAAATTGTAAAATACTGAATAAACAATATCTCTAAAACCATTAAAGCAGTGGTCTTGGAACTTGGCACCACCAATGTGCATCACAAAAGAAACAAAATAACACCCTTAGGGCTGTTGCCATGACAACAGTTTTGCCACTGGTGCTGTCTCAATAAAAACTGAAATTCCCAGTTTTTGTCTTAACCAAGAACCATCTAGCGCAGCCAATCTGATGCTGGGAATTAAGACAATGTGGGAACAATGACCGTTCCAAGCAGGACCCTTTTTCTCACTTAAGAGGCTACAAATGGGGATATTTGTTTTTTTGACAGAGAGAGACTGGAGCTGAAAGGGTTGCTATGGCAACAATACTAAGGGTGTCATTTTGTTGCTTTTGTGATGCACATTGGTGGTGCCAAGTTTCAAGGACACTGCTTCAATATTTCCAGAGATATTTGTTATTCAGTATTTTACCATTTTTCAGTTGCAAATCTTATGACGTCATCACTGATCTAATTTGCATAATACAAAAATGACAATATCTCAGAAACGAAAAAAGATATTTCGAAAAGAAAAACGCCATTCTTCTGTATTTTGAAAGGCCTTTCAAATAAGCAGAAAATATTTTTCGTGTCATATACACTTTAAGAAAAAACTTGCCCTCTTTAGGCTATAGCTAAGAAGTCGTAAATATGCATCACTTAGGAGAAGGGCGTGTTACATTTTAAGACATTTTGATGAGAGTTTTGCCATGAATTATTACAGCACTCAAGTATAAACTGACATAAATGTATTTTTTTGCGTATACGAAACTAATGTATAGTTTACCTGAGCTTATATTGTTTGAAGTTTGCATGATGACCCTCCCAAAGCAAGTATATATTACAAAATGAAAGAAGAACTAAAATTAGTGTAACTATAATAAATGCGAAAATCATTCGTTTAGCGTATAGAGGCTCCTTCGTCACAATAACAAATAAATTTAATGAAGTTTAGAATTTGCAGCTGTGCTTGTAATTAGCCTCCTCAATTATTGTGTTTCTTATTTCATTATTATGTAAATTTAAGACATTTATCTGTGGAGTGTTTAGATTTGAGGGTTTTTCAATTTTCTCGTTGTACTGATACAAAACACAATTTTGCACAATTTGAAATAAAGTATATATTACTTTACTTAACTTTTCTGTAATTTAATTTGCAGAAACCAGCAGTGTATTGTACTTAAAGCTATCCGCCTTTATATACCAACAGTTCTGTTTCCGGTTCACTACGCAAACTAGAAGGCGCCGTTGTTTATCCCGTTTGGTTGTTTATCCCGTACCGGGATACGTTCAGAATGTCGTCAGAATACTTCGGATATCTTCGGGCCGTGTTGTCTTAGCAAATCCTGGCGCTCTCTCAGGGTAAAAATCTCACGCCTTTGACCCAGTAAAAGTTGATAGGTATTTAATCAGGTTAAAACGGTTGCTTGATTTGAACGTTAATTTTTAAATTTTGTGAAATTTTTGTGAATTTTCCGTAGCCAAGATATCATATTTTTTGTTGATACATTTGTTCAAATGAAGCCACACGATGAAGCAGATCCAATCTTTATGATTGAGAACCTCTGGATCTACAGTGGATCTGCGTCTGATCTCCGCTGCCTGAAAAGATTCAACGGGAAAAAGCAATTTGCAGACCTTGTTATAGTCAGGTGGCTTAACGCACAATTTAGGCCCGATCGTGACAAGAGTGATAAAAGCACGAAATTTGGCACACAATTTGCTTATACCCTGCCATATGATATTAGAAGGGGTGCCCATGTCAATCTGGTCATGCTTCCGTTTTAAGGAGATACATAGTTTTGACTGAAATCAAGACTTGGGTTTCCTGTGGTACAATTTTTAACACTGTTATTTTACCACTATTTAAAATGAATTTGCTTTTTTATCTTGTTGTTTATCATTTATTTATGTCCTTTGCTATTTTAGTGAAGATTTCTTTTTAAATAGCGGCAACAAAGCCACATTACAGTACTAGTACCCAGTCTTCACTCAGCTGATAACTCGAGCAAAAGAAATTGTAATAAAGCAGAAAAAAAATGAGAGAAAATTGACCGGGTTTTTGTACATAAAATCTGATCCTGTAACAAATGCTCATATACATCTCTGTCAATCTTCTCAAGCTTCCGTTTTAGGAGATATTTTCTTTTGAACCGAAATCAACGTTTGGGCTTCCTGTGGTATGATGTTCAACACAGTTATTTTACCACTACAGTGAACTCTGGTTATAGTGGACACGCTCGGGACGTTGTTTAATGCCTGTATAAACGAGAATCTGCAATAGCGGGGTGTGAGAAAAAAGTGCCTTTAACATACGTGAAATAACATAGACTATGACAAGCTTATAAGCAGTGATGAAAGTACTAAACAGTTGTTGAGATTGGAGGATGAGGGCTTGATCTCTCCAGAAGAGTCTGGAAGGAAAAGGTGCAAGCTGAAGTGAAAAAGCAAAGTCTGTTGTACAGCTACTAATTTAAACAAATTGATGCAAAAATATATATTCCAGAAGTCTTTTTAAGTGTGTTTCAGACAAAAAGCGAACAACGGACTGCAATTTTACGTGATTACATCATATGAGAAGTTATTGGTGTCCGCTTTGTTGAGAATCAAAACAATAAAATTGTTCTCTTAGTTCCACCAAAAGTGTCCGTTATTCTGTAATAGCGAGAGTCCGTACGCATAATAGCGGAAGTCATTTCCAGTGAAAACCCTCTAGCTTTCGCCGGGATCTGGATTTTGTCCGTAATAGCGAATGTCCGTAATAGCAGGGTGTCTGCAAGGCGAGAGTTGACTGTACGTAAAATGAATTTTGCATTTTTATCTTATTTCTATCACTTGTTTATGTACTTTGCTAAGTAAAAATTGCATTTTTAATAGCCTCAACAAAGCCTTATTATTACAGTCTTTGCTCGGCTGATAACACAGCCAAATTGTAGCAGAACAAGTGAGCGCAGATTGACTGCGTCTTTTCATACATCAAATCTGATCGTATCAAGAATATTTATGTACATTGCCAACACCGTCACAAATGCCCCTTGCTCTAAGATTTACTCTCTGGGCAGTCACATTTACACAGTGGCGTGCACTTCAACCTCGCTTTTGCACAAGTCTCTGTTTCGCATTGCAGGTGCACCCGATCAACTCTCTGCGCACGTAGACACTGGGGATAATGCAAACTGTTTGCCATTGGTTGCTCTCTCCTTTGACCCATGAGAACTTCGTGGAAGGAGGAACATCCTGCATTGCGTGTTCCAATGAGGTCCAAATTCCTGCCTGGTGTACTGCCTTCCGAGCATCTGCACAAGTGCATCATGAAATTTAAATTGTTTAGACAGCAAGCTGTAGTTTGTTTTTCACTTTGAAAAAATGGGTATCGATAACAAAGTGTTAAATTCCTTCTTGTCAATTTGCAAGTATATCGTCAAATAGAAACGTTGTCAGCACATTATTTTTACCGATAATTTACAGCATAGTTGTGTTATACCTGTGTTGGAGGAATATTGTTCAAGTCTCTGTTTCGCTTTGAGAACAGCATCAGTCCTGTGTTACTCACAGAGTCCAGGGCACTCAATTTGCTATGCATGGCTACATGAAATGCAGGCTGTTTTCCTCTCACAAAGTTCTCATGGGTCAAAGGAGAGAGCAACCAGTGGCAACAGAAGCATCTAAATAACAATTTAAGGCCAAAATTTGTTGAATTACAAGGGTTTCTTTCACTGAGAACAATTCATATGGCCTTCAAACAATACTCGGACATTCTTCAGAAACCTTTGGTCTAGTACAGAATACAGAAAGTCGCTTGAGAGGGAAAGTTGTTTGAAATACAAATAGTTGCCCAAAAGTGACCAAGCATCTTTGGACAGCCTTAGCCCAGAGAGCAAATCTTAGAGCACGGGGAACTTGTGGAAGTTTTAGCAATGTACATAAGCATTCCTTATATGACCAGATTCGATGTACAAAAAGACGCGGCCAATTTGCGGTCATTTTTTCGGCTTTTCTTCTACAATTTCTTTTGCCGGTGTTATCAGCTGAGCAAAGGCTGGGAATGGATGTGGCTTTGTTGCCACCATCTAAATGCATTTTAAATAGTGGCAACGAAGCCACATAACAGTACTAAACTAGCAAAGTACCTAAACAATGATAAACAACAAGATAAAATTGCAAAATTGTTTTTAAAAAGTGGTAAAATGACTGTGTTAAAAATGGTACCACAGGACACCCAAATTTCAATTCTGGATACTAGAACTATAATGTGGCTTTATTGACGCTATTTTCAATGCAATCTTAACTCAAATAGCAAAGAACATAAATAAATGATAAACAACAAGATAAAAAAGCAAAATTCATTTTAAATAGTGGTAAAACAACTGTGTTGAAAGTCGTACCACAGGGTACCCAAATCTTGATTTCGGTCAAAACTAGATATATCCCTAAAACAGAAGCATGAGCAGATTGACAAGGGCACCCCTTCTAATATCATTTGGCAGGGTATAAGCAAATTGTGTGCCAAATTTCATGCTTTTATCACTCTTGTCACGATCAATTCGTTAAGCCACCTGACTATTAGTTTAGGTCGAAGTTGCGTTTCGATTCAGTGACAAATCCTAGACAAACAGATCGCGCAGAGAACCAATCACGTTTGTCTTTTGATACGATAAATGGTAAAGCGCCGAATAGACTCGCTGGCATTGAAATCACGCTTTATAATCAGCCCTGACCTTTCATGTCTCGGTTTTTTATAGCGTCGGCTGAGAAGCAAGATTCGTTTCTGTTCCTATTCCAAACAGTGGACAGTTTTAAAGCGAATAACCCAAAGAAATATGTTGCCAAAGTTCTGTAAAGTATGAGAGTGGAGGATGTAAAGTGGTACAGCCCATTCTTGTTTCTTCTTGGAGCTATTTTGAGCTTTGCTGACCCGATCACCGACATACTCATACTGGTGGAATTCTACCGCGCGGATCACAAGACATGGTTTGGCGTGGGGCTCGCTTTTGTTCTTTTGCCATGTTTGGTGTTTGCGCTACTTAACATCGACTACAGAAAGAAGCGAGGCACTAACAAATGTACGCAATATTTTCTTTGTGGTTTTCATCCATTTTCAGCCGCTTTTGCAAGATTAGAAGGGTTTGTTTTCAGTTTGAGGTTCTATATTAACAACAAAGTCACAATAGTACCTGAAGACGTTTCCTCAGCTTCTGTTGCTGTACTTAGTCAACTAGTTTACACGGGCTATTTGCGTCAACAAGGTAAAGTTCTACTGGTATACATCGAATTTCTTGTGGTTTTTGAGGCAGTCCTTGAGTCAGTTCCTCAGTTTATAATCCAGCTGTACGCCGTGTGTGTTCAGGAAGAACCAGTGGAGATTATTCAAATGATCTCTTTACCTGTTTCGTTCCTTAGTATCGCTTGGTCGGTCACAACGGTCGATGAGATGTTGTATAACGACGTTATAGGTAGCCTGAAATTAAAACTCAAACTTGCACTTTTTTTACAAAACTTATTTCTCATGACCAGTACGATATTTGCTTATTGCTTCTTCATCGTCAGCTACAAGTGGTGGGTTATTTCGTTCCCGTTGATTAATTTTCTAATGGCGGTGATTTTGACTTGTCTTCAAAGATATATACGATTTCCATCGATTAATCTTTCCTGCCTTTACTTTGGAAGAGGTTCTGAGGCCCAGTCTGACGACTCCGGAGACGCAGCAAACTGGATTAACGCGCAAAGAATGATGTATCTGATTCATCTTTGTCTGTTTGTATTAGAAAATCTCGTCATGATTCTGTCGTTTTGTTTTGGCCCGCACTCCAACAACTGGTACTCGTTACCAGTCACAGTCTGCGTGTGCTTGTTCAGTGTTCTTTGGTGCGTAATGAGAGTTATCGTCTTTCATTTCTTGTATAATGAAAGAAACAATAATGAAAGAAGTGATAATACTGTTAATCCATGACTGCATGAAAAACAAAAACAATTCGTTTCGACTTAAAGCTTGAACTGGGCATAAATAGTTTTACTGCATGGTATGGGTCAGTTCCTGCCAGGGTACAAAACAGTCGGTACAGTCATTCCCACCAAAAAAAAACTTTTTATAATATATATAGGTAACTTATTGTTTGATAGTATGGTTTCATGCCAGTGCAGGAAATAGCAACATTTTGTTCTTTAAATTCACTTTAATTTATCAAAATTGCAAGATAATGTACTGTTAGATGAGCAAGAAGAAAACATAGTTAGTATAACAATGATGGTCTACTGATTTTTTATTTGAAGGTTATCAGATAATCCAGTTTTTACTGCATTTTGTTACTGCATTTTTTTTTTCAAGAACCGTTTTATGGTACAGTATGCTACGAGTTTGGGTATGTCAAGGAAGAAAAATAAAATTAGTTAGCAGATAGATAATAACGTATAGATCGTTTTCACGTGACGTCATCAGGTACTAAAATCCAAATCTAAAGAGACACCAAAGTTTGCATCTGCAGCAGGCATAAGAAGTTCTAAAATTATATCTGTTTGCAACTTTTCAGTTCAATAGGGTCTTTCGTTTGGAAACCAGCGCAGTTTGAATTTTAGAGTTATGGCGGTGCCCCCCCCCCCCCCCCCCCCCTGGAAAACAACAATCGAGTTTCGTCAATAGCAGCCCTTCTCGTCAGGCCAGCCATGAAACGTTCTGTTACAATCTAAGGGGGAAATTGGGGTTTCCGGTATAGCGGTATTGGCCAATTTTTCATGCGGTAATTCGGTAATTTGAATCTTGAATTGCGGTATTCTTCAAACTTGCGGGATGCGTTTTCTTGGCGTTTTAGTTGATGATAGTTGGCATAAAAACGTATCCTTCACTTTTTTCCTGCCATGTTTAGCCGTTTGTGGTCGTTTCGGAAGCAGCCAGAAACAGCCATATTTTGTCACACATTTTAATCTACAATTTGACTGTTTTAACAACCAGTGTAAAGCCGTGTCATTGTCCCACCGCTCGTTTTTTCCTCTTTTTTTGCCCCGGCGTCAACGAATCCGCCAGCTGTACAGGCTTACTATGAAATTGCGGTATTTTCTGAATTTTTTTTGCGGTTTTACGATATTTGCCGAATTTTTTCGCGGTAATGCGTTGTTCAGAAACCCACAATGTCCCTCTCCAATCACAAACGGTTGTAGAAAATCGTTGATTCTAGAGTTATTCAGCCTCATTCCGATCCTGACTCTAGCTATAGATCCAGATGGACCAGATTCAAAAAATAAATTTACATATTTTCAAAACGCGTGCGAGTCCAGCCGCTTGTTGAGACGTGTTCTGTTCCAATCGCTGCGCAAAGGGCGTTGCTATTTTCATTCATCGTTTTGCCGCGAAATTCCGCATAGGCGTAGGTTACGTAACTCTTTTGTTAGTTCCAGGTCGTTTAATAAAGCAAGGAATTATCACGTGCAATCTCTCCCATTTATACTATCTGCTTGTTCTGTTTCGGGGCATTTCATTACAGATACGCAAGCCGGTCGCAAGACTTGTCTAATTTTCTACCCTCCCACCTCCCCTTCGGCGACGTGAAACTTAATAATATAGCTTTCGCACCTTGTCGCTCATTGCCTCGGCCACAATCTTTTCCCATAATCTTAACTACGCGAGACAATGAGCGGCATAGCTAATCGAACAGGAAAAATTCTACAGGTCTTTCAAAACAACACTAAATTAAATATTAATTAAGTACGTACGATAACTTTCATCTTCAACTAAAATCGCCTTAAAAGTTTTTAATTTTCGGTGATGTTTCCTATCTCTTTGAAGCTTTGTAGCTGTTACAAGGGAAATTTTTCATTGCGAAATCGTATCAAAAAAGTTAATTAAGGTCAGAAATTGTGTTAACTTCACGGGTGAAACGTAAACCCGGCGTTTAGTAATTCACAACTCAGGAGTTTTTTCAGTCCAGTACTGAGTTAGTCACGACGGCAAGACAACAACGTGTGCAATAATTGAGAAGTTGTTCTTCGTGCATGAGTTTTTTTCGTGCATAAGTATTTGTTGTATCTCGCTACGAACATTCGGCCATGTCAACACTTGTACGCGAACTAAAGTGGTATAGCACTTTCATATTTTTCGTGGGAACCATTTTGAGCTTCGCCGACCTGATCACCGACATACTCACACTGGTGGAATTCTATCGCGCGGATCACAAGACATGGTTTGGCGTGGGGCTTGGTTTTGCTCTTCTTCCGTGCTTGTCGTTGGGCTATTTTTAAGCCAACGCCTTCGGGGGCGAGGGATGGAAGTTAAATTGGAAGTATATTTTTCTTCTCGCTTTGAATCCATTCGCTCGGTTGAGAACATTTATTTTGTGTTTGAAGAACTTTCGGAAACTGTGGCGAGGCGATTCAATCGACGATCCCACCGATTGGCGCGACTATAATGAGCGGCTACTTAGGTACAACATTATAGCTGCGTTCGTCGAGGCGATGTTTGAAGCTGCACCTCAAGTTATAATCCAGTTGTACGCCATTAATGTTCAAGATGAACCTGTGAAGATCATTCAGATAATTTCCTTGCCGATATCTTTTCTAAGCTTAGCTTGGGCGTTTACAGCAGTTGAAGAAGTATGCAATGGGTCTCTATTCCATCTTTTCACTCCCGGGAGGGGAAAAGGTGTTGTCATTAATATGAAAAACAAAATTATATTCTTCATAACGCATTTGTTTCTATTAACCAGTCGGCTGTTTGCCATTGCTTACTTTACTATCGTCTACAAGTGGTGGATTATCAGTGTGTTGATGTTTCACTGTGGTGTTATGATGACAGTTGATTACCTTTGGTTTTACGGTGTTGTTATCAATGGTCTCTTCTGTCACTCTTTCCCAGGGTTACTAGTAAGTTTTATCATCTCCTGCCTCTACTGGACAAGAGATGACATTGTATTTTTCGGTTTTTCGCGTTTTGTCAAAGTCAAAGAACAACAGCAACAACTAACAATCCAATGGATCTCCAATGTTCTGTTTGTGGTTGAAAACCTCGTTATGATTCGGATGTTCCATTATGATGAACGCTCCAACGCCTGGTACTCTTTACCAGTCACAATCTGCGTGTGCTCCTTCAGTGTCATTGGCGGAATAATGAGACTTACCCACAAGCATTTTCTGAGAAAAAGAATCAGAGCTAATGAGGACCCCTCAGGGAGTCAGTCTCCCTACTTTAACAACTTTATATCAACGAGTGTTTACCTCTGTTACGAGACATCCGTGTGATATTATAATACAGGTCTTCAAAGCCTACCGGAATGATCAATTGCATGGCGAGCCCGAATATCGTCTGAGGTCAAGGGTGGCAAACTACACTGCTTTTAGTTCGACTTCATGTCTGCTGAATTAGTCAGCTGCAGGAACCGTAGACAGTTCTTCAACTCTCGCTATTTTGACTTGTAGTCCGATATATCATATTCAGGTCGGCGAAAATTTCGGATGTTCACGCTAAGAGGCTATCCCTAAATCATTTGGCATAAGTTTCCATGTTGTACATGAGTAAATAAAGCGAGAAATATTCACGAAGATCTATGTTTTCCAGCAGCTTTGTTCGCCTCTTTCATTCAGCTTAAAAGTCAACAAGGTGCCACCCGTGCCACAGATTTGCCGCCTTCATACAGTCGCTTCGTTTAAGTTGAAATGAAATGTCCAGATCATTTTTATAACATGAGAAATTAAAACCTCTGAAGTAATGCGGTGTCCTTACAAATTGTTACGACAGGTAACTGAACTCTAAACGAACCGAATATATTTTTGTGTCAGTTTTTGCGTAAGGAGGACTCCAAATCAAGGACAAAGGCAAACTCGTTCCCAGGCCTAATCCGTGCGTACGTACGGAGGGACGTACGTACTCCAAATTTTCTCGGCTTGATGGGTTTACTAATTTCTATGGCTATGGATGCTCCGCATATAAAATAGAAAATAAAACGTGCATTGAAATAGTTACAAACAAGTGAAGAAAAGGAGAGAGGGCCTAGGAACGAGGTTGAAGGTGTCAATGAACTGAACCCTTTTTCGGAAGCATTTTATTTATTCACTCTAGTTCAGCAAAAAAATTAAATTAATTTTGGGGAGCCATTCACATTGTTTTCCCGCCAATTGAAAGTAATAGAAAAGCGTGTAAAACATTCAGAGACCAATGGGTTTTTAAAAAGTTCGTTGAACGTTTTAAGCTAGCCCCTGAGAACCAAAAATCTGAGTCGAAAGCATATGCTTCATAGCATTTATAACAGCTTTGTTTCAAGGTCTTGCACTAAATCCACCGTGCGCAAACGCTCAAGCTATGGAAAAGTTGGTTGCAACTGAACCAAACTGAGGGATCACGCGTAATTTGCGAGAAAAATTGAACATGATTATAGCAATTTGCGAGAGGAAACCAAAGCAGATGATTGAGGAAATTTGGACTTTTGAACCACAAAGTCAGGTATATTTCCAATACTTTTCCTATTGATGTTATTCGTTTTGAACGTAATGTTGACTAAACGTTTCAGCTTATTTTCTATTTTTTTTCTCTAAGCTTATTGCCCGAATTCCAAGCATTTTGCCTGAAAAATTTTGGCATTGGGGGCCTGCAGCCGATCTCGCCCCCCGCCTCGTACGCCTATGATCGATAGATAGATAACTTTATTTTACATGGATAGAACACTTAGCTAAGAAGCTAGTTTACAGGTTCTCCATGAAAACACATAAAATACTTGGAAAAATTCTAAGAATACTAAAAATTCAACTATTTACAACAATCTATTACAATAATATGCTTAAAATACTACATGATGAAAAATCAGTTTTAACTAGATTAAAAAATAATAATAATACTTATAATAATAATAATGATAATGATAATAATAATAATAATAATAATAATAAATAAGTAAAAAAATTAAAAATCTAAATTTCGTACTAGCCTAATAAATTCAGATATGTCCAAGATTGAACGCTAATGAGATGCACGTTCCTCATGATAGGCATCACAAAGTGTCCTCCTTAATAAAATTTCACCAAAACACACCGAATTCCGTCAAATATGAAGTAATATGGAAATGTCAAATAACCAAGTCAAACATGAAGTACTTATTAAACAATACTTGCGTTCAATCCTGGACATAAGTGTATAAATTCCTTGGTGCCAGCGTTGTCGCGAGCCTCGTCTAGAAGCATATTCCATTGTTTCGCCGCATAATATTTAAATGAATTAAGACCATGCTTAGCACTATTGACCTTTGGTAATAAAACTATGTTTTTTCCTCTTAAATTGTACTTATGGTCTCTAGTGTTAATTAGATTCATTATACTAGAGGGGGCTCTGCCCTGGAAACAGCTATTGATGGTGATAAGCATATCCTGAATGCGACGATTCTCTAAAGTGCTCCCTATACCAATCCTTTTGTAATAGTTCCTTGTATCGTGCTGTTTTATCTTTAAAAACATATCTGAGGGCGCGCTCGTTCACCCTCTCTATCGACTCTCTAATTTCTTAGAGTTGCGAGCTCCACAACGATGCCAAACTTGGCCACAATAGTAAAAATTCGGTAATATAAATGCACGATACAGCGCCTCCTTAGTTTTAACTGGTAAAATGTTCTTTAGTCTTTTTAGTGCATTTACTTGCCCGCCAACCTTTCTGTTGTAAACAGAAACAATATGTGCATCAAATTTTAACTTGTTGTCAATAACAACACCAAAGAGCTTAATTTCGTTAGATAAAGGGATAGTGTTTTCACAACATTTTGATATTCACATCATAATTCGTCTTGCCCAGCCGTAGTGCTTGGTATTTTTCTGGGTTTGCTAGCATGCCATTCTCTCGGAACCACTTCGTTGTATTGTCTCAGCCCTTATTCACTCAACCTCGTTCCCAGGGTCTCTCTCTCCCCGCCCCCAAGAGCGCTCTTGGGGGCGGGGAGAGAGAGACCCTGGAAACGAGGTTGTTATTCACTCTGTCCTCCACAACCTGTGGGTCTCGATGTAATAAATAGATCTTTGTGTCATCAGCGTAGTTTACCAGCTTGCATTCCTGAATGGCGTACGTTAGATCATTCATGAAGATGTTGAATAGTATCGGTCCCAGGCCAGGATACTACCTTGAGGTACTCCGGCAGACACGCCCATCCAGCTTGAAAACGTGTTTCCAAATAATTAACTCGCTGATAACGCGATGACAAGTAGCTACGAAGCAGTGCTACCGCTTTGTCATTTAAACCGTAAAATTTCAATTTTTCAAGAATAAGGTCATGCGGTAAGCAATCGAAAGCCTTGCTCAGATCCATGGCCACCGCCCCTATAACCTTATGTTTGTCCAATTCCTCTTTCCAGTGCTCTGTCAAAGTTAGAAGCACAGTTGGACAGCCGTGATAAACCGTCCTTGAAAGAACAGTTCATTAGGAAAAATGCTCATAAATATTTTCTAGGTTAACATCTGTTCAACTGACCGGAAGAGGCAATTAAACTTTTGTACATTCCGACTCAACAGGCATCGAATTGGAATTCAGGATATCTTTCTTCCCAGGTTTTCGATTACGACAAACAATAACGAAATACAAAGTCAAAATCACTGTTCTTGCTACGCAGTTTACTCTCAGCTCTCTAGCCCAGAAGAACTCAGCCACGAAAAGCCCAAAGCGTATGAGAATGATTGAAATTAAGTGGTACAGTCCTTTTCTGTTTCTTGTTGGAGCCATTTTGAGCTTTGCTGACCCGATCACCGACATACTCACACTGATGGAATTCTACCGCGCGGATCACAAGACATGGTTTGGCGTGGGGCTCACGTTTGTCATTTTGCCATGTTTGGTATTTTCGTTTCTTCACTGCCACTACATGCGCAAGAACGAGAAACGCCGACCGGAAGATTTTCTTTGTTGTGGTTTCCATCCATTCGCGCCCGCGTTGGTTAAACTAAAAGCTTTTATTTATTGCTTGACATATTTTAAGAAACGCAGGCAAGGAGATGACTCTCCACCGTACGTGGAAAAAGAATTTGCAAACCTACAGCCTCGCATCGGAAGGACTGCGCTGATTGAGACAGTTCTTGAATCAGCTCCTCAGTTTATAATCCAGTTGTACGCCATGATCGTTCAAGAGGAACCGGTGCAGATCATTCAAATGGTTTCCCTTCCTGTATCTTTCCTGACTTTAGCTTGGGCGCTAACAACTGCTGATGAGATGATCAATACTAACGAAAAGGGAACCATCGACACCCTGAAAGTTAAACACAAAGTTCTTCTGTTTGCAACACGTGCACTTGTTTCTCCTGAGCAGTCGACTATTTGCCATTACGTTTTTTACGGTTAGCTACAAGTGGTGGGTGATCGGCGTTTTGATCTTTCACTCTATTATTACAGTGATAATTGATACTATCTTGTTTTGTGTATATGACGAAGCATGGTTTTTGTTCTTGTGTTTGCCATGCACTGCATGTACTTGTCGTCCAAGTTTAATGTCTGCTCTTATGCAAAAGTGCTGTGGACCGTGTTGGGCTTGCTGCCGACACTGTGTAAGAGATGATATTTCAGAATCCGATCTTATGCAAAACTGCTGTAGTCCGTTTTTGTTTTGCTGCCTACACTGGTTGAGGGATGATATGTCAAAATCCGGTGTCATTACTGATAATGACGACCACTTGAGAAAAGCTCAAATAAGAAGAATGAGGATCTGTAATATTCTATTTGTGCTCGAAAACCTCTTCATGATCTTGTTGTTTTATTTCAGCCAAAGTTCCGACACTTGGTACTCGTTACCAGTCACAATCTGCGTCTGCTTTTTCAGCATTTTTGGTGCCATAGTGAGAGTTATACAAATGCGTTTCTTATTCAAACATTATAACAATCTCGTCTCCAGGGGCCGCGATCCTTCTGGTCTGCGCAAACGCAGGTCAAACGAAGGCTCTGGGAAAGAGATTGACATTATCATTATTGATGCTGGTGAGGGGAAGGTGGGAAGGGGTGGGAACCTGTAAGGGGAGGGGTGGAGGTGGGGCCGCTCTTCCTCCGTTAAATTTGCTGGAGCTATGTAGGTCCGCAACGTTACATGGTGACGTAATATGCTGTATCATATTCTTGATTTTTTATCACTGCAAGAAACTTAAAATACTTCTTCAATACAATATTAAAACATTGAAAAGAAAGCATATCTGTTCAGATTTCCATATAAACATGAAGTTTCGTGAAGAGTGACATATCGTTATCATTTTCTACAGATGCTGTTTCGGGTCAAGTCACAAAGTTTCGTCGCTTTTGCATAAATATTACTAAAACAAAAAGAAGGTCATCCATCCCCAGCTTCGGTCTCTGGGATTTTAAAAAGTGTACAAATGCAATTTTCTGGCTTGTTTTTAGCAATATCTATATTGTTCACAGCCTGTATTTTTCAACGCAAAAAACGTGAGAGCGTCGGCGAGCAAAGCGACCGCGAAGCGCGAAGCTTGAAACACAAGGGGTGGTTTCAACGCGTACATGGTTATGCTAGAAATGCTGAAAAATGTTTTTGATAAGTTTGACCAGTTAATTACTTCCACCCCAAGCACGAGAGCAGACAGCCGTTTTTGCCACTCGCTGCTTCTCTCGCTTCTCACTTTAGAATATTCAGCGGAATCGTAGAGACCGCTACTCTGTACGTGTCTGACGAAGTTCAGAATCTAAGTGATTGAGAATAAACAATGTGTAGTTTTCCACTTAAGGGCTTATTGCGAAGTTTGTTTAATCAGTTTCAGAGTGATAAACAATAAAAGTTGGACAAAACGCCCCTATGAGTTGTAACAAATCTTAATTAATCAATACATGGGTGGATGGCTTTACAGGAGCAAATAACAGTCAACACAAGATAAGATAAGATAAGATAAGATAAGATAAGATAAGATAAGATAAGATAAGATAAGATAAGATAAGATAAGATAAGATAAGATAAGATAAGATAAGATAAGATAAGATAAGAAACTTTATTTAAGTGTCAAGAACCTTATAGCCTGGGAATAGCACCACTAAAAACTAAAGACTACACGCCAATTTTAATTATAGTTAGCTTTGCCTGTGTATTTTCTGATCATGTCATGTTCTCTGGAAATTTTTGTGACGAGGACGGATTACTAAAGGACCCTTAAGAATAAGAATTTTATACTTTCGTTTTGGCCAAAAAAATCACAGATTTGAATTTCGTTTCCGTGTGACCTCCATTTGACTATAAAGCAATCTTATCTTGATATACATGTAAATATTATTATAGCGTAGAGCAATTTTCAGAGGATGAATGTTGTTCGGCCATGGGAGCAACTTCTTATTTGTTTATGTTTCGTTTGTTACAAGACTTTCATCCTAGAAAGTTTAAAAAATAATTCAAGATGTTCGTTTTTGAATGAGCGGGCGGAAGAAAATTTAGTGGTGAACATTAAAGACGATAGAGTGTTTCTGCTCGCAAATATCATAATCATGTGACGCTACAGTGTTCATCCGCGGAGGCACTAGGGACCTTCAGATTGGAGTACGATTACGAGATCGAGTACGACTTTCGAATTTGATCCCAGTTACGTTTGTAGATCCTTCACTCTGTCTTGTTGCTGACCAGTTGAAAAGGAGACTATCGGTACGTGATTGCTGTGAAATGTGACAATCCAATGCACAAGCTCTAGGTTTGAAAAGTAGTCCTCGTACTCCGATCTGAAGGTTCCTTCTTTCATCCCATAGTATTCGCGGAACATACCCGAATGGATAGTACTCGTTCGTGAACATTTTTTGTAAACAGCTTACAAGAATGTAAATACATGGAGACAAATAACAAAAGTAGTAAAAAAGTACAACAGAAGTGGGCTTGTCTTGTAAACCGAAATATCGGGCAAATATATTCTACTTTGTCTTTTTTATCTTATTTCTGTCTCACTCTCTTCTCCTTGTCATGTAGCCTGCGAACGCAGACGTATTTCCGGCTGTCGCTTGTCTCCGCGGAGACAAGCGACAGCCGGAAATACGTCTGCGTTCGCAGGCTACTTGTCATGGGATCGGTATAATCAGTCTTTCAAAAGAAAGTTTATGGCTTTTCATTTGCGTGCTTTGATCATTACATTTTTTGGGGGTGTTCAGGGGACTCGGAATTTTTTGACATTTGTCTGCATGGAAATGTTACCAGTTAATAATTGACATCAATGTTTTGCAGATACAGTCGAACCCCTATTCAGCGGCCTGCAGTTACTAAAGTTCGGAAACAATTGTCAGTATAATACTGTAAATAAAACCCCTTCTGAGCGGCCACCTCTATGAAGCGGCCGCGGCAACCTTTCTGCCGTCCCGATGAGCGTTCTTCTATTGTTTTTGCCCCTATTTAGCGGCCAGTAAAAATGTAATATACGACGTTTGGAGTTATTTTCAACAAGCTCGGACAGTGACGGCTAATAAAATAATTCAAACACAGGTTTAATGTCGTCTTCATGTGGTTCCGTTATTCCTTTTCACGTTATTTTGTATTGAAATAACGTAACCTTTTTAAATGGCCTTATGCTAATTTCTAACGAACCTCTATCGGCCAGTTGCCATATCTCTGAGGGAGGTCGCCTAGAAGGGAGTTCTACTGCATTTACATTGTATCTTCAACAAATGAATACCTTCCCACCCCAAGTAGTCTTTCGCTTGGTGCAAGTCTACACCCCAAGCAACTGACCAACTACAGTACTTTGAGCCAGAAATTTTATTTTTACATAAAATTTGTTACAAGAACATGGTGTTAAGAGATCTGGCAAACACCCATTATCCAAGACTATCTTCTCTGGACTTTGTTCGTCTTTCGTTTGCCAGCAAACATGTGTTTGGGCATTTTCGTGGCGATCTTCCTGTCAGCTTCTCCTGTGAAATGAAAAATACAAAGATGAATGGCAATAAACTATGATTTCCCATCCAGTAGACGAAACGGTTGATTTGATTCGCTAGAATAGGCCATTTTCGAGTAACCCTTTGCCTCTGTTTCAAAACGAGTCTACGTGCGAAACCATTCAAATGAAAATGAGTTTGATTTGCATGAAAATGGACATGTATTTGAATCTCATTTTCATATGAATGGCTTCGCACCTAGACTCGTTTTGAAACAGAGGCAACGGGTAACTCGGAAATGGCCTATTTAAATTCCATTTGTTAAAACTTAAATCATGCGTCTTCTGAGCCACTTGTTCAAGAGGGGAGGAGGCTCTGGGGACGAGAGTGGTGGTAGTAATATAAAAAATATCTCAAATACCTCAAAATTGGATAAAGGTGAAGACGGAAGATGCTATTAAACACCCTATTGTAATTTTTTGAGAGGTTGAAGTGAAATGAGCCCCATCGAACACCCACTACTGTTCCGATTAAAAGCAACAAGTTTCGCTGTTCTTGACAAGATCAACTTAAATGCCACTCTACTTCTTTGTGGGAGATCATTTAACGCCGGCGTAGCAAAAGTACTTGAGCTAATTAACAAACTTACCTGCTTTGCCCATGCGGTTTATTCCTCTTTGAACAACCTTTGACAATTTCTTCGCTTTCTTCTTTTTCTGTGAAGAAAATCAAACAATTGATATGAATCTACTAAATGCTATGCATGTATTGAGCAGGAAAAGCCTGCTGAATAGTTCTTGTGAGTAGAGACAGGTGGTTCGAAACTGTTGCAATGTAGCTACGTATCGCAGCTGCACTGAAGGCCATAATTAAAGACAAAATTTACATGTAGGTAAAATGGTCCACGTCCCCTCCCTCATAATAAAGACATTTACCTCTGGGGAGCCTATGCCCGACTGGTCACGTGGTGGCCGTGATAAGCTGCGCGCGCCACTGCTGGCAGCTCTCTTTCTTTTTCGGCTCATTGGAGTCTGGGAACGAGCTCTCTTTGCTGCTCCGTCTCCCTGAAAATAAATAATTCAAACCGAAAATAATGTTCAATTCTTACAGCTCACAGCTAACATACATTCACAAAAAAACAAATCGCACTTAAATAACACAGACCTCCTCAATGCCTTCCATTTCTTCGTCCAAATCTTCCGTCTCGTTTCTCCTGCTGCGGGCAGCTTGAGCCTGAACGTTGAGGAACAAACAACTCCACATTATAAAACTCGAGAACACACAAAAATATTCCCCATGAACAGAAAAACAAGTGCAGTGAACGTCTGCCGCAAAGCGGATACATGTTTTCCCTCGCCGGCTTTCCCGCGCTGTCACCCGATTTCATGTTTCCTTGCGTTTGTCAATCAATTAGTAATACGCGTTTTCCTGCAGGAAGTTATACGTTTTCCCGCGCTTGTGACGCGGTTGTACATTTATCCGCTCTTGCTGCTTTCCTGCGCTTGCCAACCACTCATTCATTTATATCTCGAGATTGTTTCTGTTACCATCACAAGTGGTTTTAAGGCCAAACGAGGAAGTTGACTCTCATGAAAGTTTTCGACAACTCTCATACTCGGGCAAAACGAGAACGAGAGTCGTCGAGAGTCCTTCAAGAGTGACTACAAACGAGAGAAAACTCTCACATTCATTACGGACGTTCAAAGTCGACGAGAGTCCACGAGAGTCGAGTTTCAGGCCAAACGAGAGCGAGAGCTTAAACTCATTTATTTAGCTCTCAACTTCGTTTGGCCCGGGTTTCATTTTTATATCAGTTATTTAATTATGACTCTGGCAAATAAAAATGGCAACAAGGAAACGCAGCAATTTAACTACCAAGTTTAAGACATTAAGTTTAAAACTCGCCTTCAGAAACGTGGCGCGTGGTAGCTTGGCTTTGTTGTTTCTTGGCTTCATTTCCCGATGCGCCTTGACAACAAGCTTCTTCTTTTCTCGGATTCTGTAGAACAAATATTTAAATTACAGATTGAACTAAAAACTTTACGTTGTGGCTTGAAAATTTAGCTTCAATATTTCAAGTTTTTTGTTCAAAACCCACTGTCTTTCCCAATAACAGCCATTCTTGTTTGACCCTTCCTCTTTACTCTGTACATATAATTATAACTTGTTCTTCAGTTTTTGTATCAAGGTTAGTTTTAGTAAGCTACATGTGTAATTTTAAAGTTTCTTTCGAATTGATCATCTTTGCCGTGTCTATCACATTAACTACAGTACACCTAGAGCTTTTGTGTATTTGCGTGTTTTAAGGTAGCTGGTTGAAAACGTATTTCTTTCGTCGATTGACATTGATTCTTGAGAACTCACTGCTCGGCTTTTTTTCTGATACCCTCTTCCTCAGAGTCTAACTCTTCCTGAAAAAGTGAAAAAAGAAAAAGAAAAGAAATGGTGATAGTGCTTGTATCATTCACGAAGATTACAGAGCATTCATTAATTTTATACAGGTGGATAAGGTATACAGCGTGTAGGTGCACGGGGAGATGGTTACTCATCATGGGACATTCACTTCATGTTAAGCTACATGTCACTCACCGGCTCCGAGTCATAAAGCCCTGCAGCTTCACGCAACTCCTCTTCCTTCTCCAACTCTACTAATTTCTGCAACAGGAAAAGTAATAAATTATTTCACATCTTTTTTAATAGCAAGAAAAGCATTTGCCTAGAGCTGCTAAGTTATCAAAATAGTTACTGTTAACTCCAGAAAAGCACAATAAGGAATGTAATGGTTGGTGCATTAGACTCCACTGAATCAAGGAGGTGACAGTAACCCCCAGCATTTAATTTTTAGATACCCACTTCCGTCTGGGGAGTGTATCGAATTTATGAGTTCGAGTTAGAAATTTCGAGTTCGAGTTATGGTGTAACATTTTCCCAGTTGGCCACGCGTAGTGTCGCCCTTAACAACAAAATGAAGGTTAACCGCAAGCAAATAGGAGTGGAACTAACCCCAAGCAAACCAGAGTGGAGCGAGCCGCAAGCAACTCAAACTCGACATTTTAAACTCGAACTCGAAAGCGAACTCAACTCGACATTCTAACTCGAACTCGAACTCATGAAATGGGCAGACCCCCGTCTGGGTAGAGAGAAGCACTATACACGAGTAAAGTGTTTTGCTAGCATCCCATCCAGGGGAGAAACAATACCGTCCTGCCCGTTCAGTCGTTCAGTTTCACCCGTTTCAAACGGCTTGGTAAGCCGTTTTTAACCCGTCCGATAGCCGTGCGTTTTACCCACGGAAACTCGTTAGTGTACATTTTCGCGTGAGAGGGCACAGCTGCTTCATGCTACGGAAAACGAAATCAGCTTCTGCCTGATGGGTCACCAGGCTCAAACACAGACTCTACTCCTTCCATTATCAAATTGACAGACTTCTTCCAATGGTAAAGTCCACAACAAGCACCCTTTCGCCTGGGCTCAATTGTCGGAATCCTGCTCTATCAGATAAAAATGAAACCCACCTTCATGATGTCTGGATCAATAAAGTCCGCCACATTCTTCCCAAGGTAGATCTCAGGTATAATGTCATGTTTTTCATCGTCTTTTGCCAAATCCCAGTGTTGTCGCATGTCCATGTAATAATCCTCTCCCAGTTCATTTTCCAGATCCTTTGCCAGTTTTCTCTTTGGTTCAGCTCCATCCACTGTCATGGCTTGCCTCTTGTCAAGGATAGCCTGTATTCAATAAAAATTAAAACCATTAGTCTTCATTAACTCATCATTAATTTTGGACGGTTGGACTGCAGTGTACAGGTAACTTATAATGCATTAAACTATCAATAAAGTCCTTCGTCTTTATTATGGCGCGCCGGGACCTCTCGCTAGGCCGCTTCGTGGCCAAAAGCTCGCTTCGCTCCCTTATTTAACTCGTGAGGTCGATTTGTAGCAAGTCTAATAATACATATATGCATAGACTTAGTGGAGGTTATAAGGCAAAATGTTCAAATTCATTTAACGCACCAAATTTCTTGACAAAACGTTCAGAACATTCTAGCTCACTAGGCTGCCTCGCGACCAAATGCTCGCTTCGCTCCCTTATTTAACTCGTGAGGTCGACTTGTAGCAAGTCTAATAATACATACATGCATAGGAAAAGGAAAAGAAAATGATGGATAATAAATCTCTTATACTGTAATTAAGACATTAATTTTTAGTGTTACTGTACTTTCCTGTACATATATACTTATCATTTAATTTGTATTTTTCCTCACTCTATAAGCTTGCCAATTCAAAATACTGCACGACTTGTAAAAATATACAGCAATCCTACACACAAGAAATTAATGTCTTGTACGATATATGTATTTTCGCTGAATTGCCCCACCCTCCCCTTCCTTACCCTGCTCCTTCCTTTGTAACGCGTTATAGAGAAATATAAATTTCCGTTAAATATAAAGTTCCGTTGAATACGATAAATGAAAAACAGTGTACATGTGTACACATGTAACTGAGTCTCAGTGATGGTAAGTTACCTGAGGAATACATGGAGGTCTCTCCTTCTGGTCTCGCAGGGTTGGCATGGCAACATGAAGTCTGTTCATTACGTCCTTGGCTTTTTTACTCTTCATTTTGACCTCAACTCTCTGAGCCAACAGCTGGTCACAAGCTTCATTTTTGACTGTCATCACTCCTTCTTCACTGACTGTGCTCATAGTCAGGAGTGTCACACCTACAAGGAGATTAGCCAACACTCACTAATTGAGCCTGGTCACCTGTTCCAGTGGCGTTTTGTTTTGTTTTGTTTTTTGTTTTTCAGGCACTTTTGTGCAGATATTTTAAAAGCATCTTGACCACTTCTGCATACATGTAGGAGTAGACAAGTGGTAAAAATCAAGAGAATCATTAATTAAAAAACATATTTTAAAAAAATATGGGATCCTTTAAAGGGACACTGTCACTGGGAGTTTCATGTTTTGGGGTGAACATGTGCTAAAGATGAATAGAAATGCTTTTTCACATACACAGAGTACTCCCTGAAAGTCAAGAGAAGAAAACCTATTGATTACTCAAAGGAAGAACAAACCATAGTCAGGAAAAACTTGAAAACGTCAGCCTGATGTTTTCAAGTTGCAGCAATTCGCATCCTGGCAATCCCCAGCCAAACACAATTATAGTCTCAATAGTCTCAGAGAACTGGTTGGCAGTTTCCATGGAGTTCCATAAAGGTTCCATGGAGGTTCCATGAAGGTTGCATGGAGGTTCCATGGAGGTTCCATGGAGTTTACATGGGGTTCCAAAAAGGTTCCATGAAGTTCCATGGAGGTTCCATGAAGTTGCCATGCAGTTTACGTGGAGTTCCATTGAGGTTCCATATGGAGGTTCCATGGACTTTCCATGGAATTCCATAAAGGTTCCATGGAGTTGCCAGGGAGTTTCCATGGAATTCCATAAAGGTTCCATGGAGTTTCTACGGAGTTTACAGGGAGTTCCATAAAGGTTCCATGAAGTTCCATGGAGGTTGCCTGAAGTTCCATGGAGGTTACGTGGAGTTCCATAAAGTTCCATGGAGGTTCCATGGAGATTCCATGGAGTTTCATAAAGGTTCCATGGAGTTTCCATGGAGTTTCCATGAAGTTCCATGGAGGTGCCATGGAGTTTACATGGAGTTCCATAAAGGTTCCATGGAGCAGGGTGTGGCAAAAATAAAAAATTCATTCAGTTTGTCCTTTGGGCAAGCTGTTTTTTTATTGTACTAGCCAGAAGCTCTGAGGTGGTAGCCCGAAATTAATTTTTTTTTCAATAAAGACAATAAAATTTATTTACTGCGCAAAATACATGCACTCAAATAATTCTACAGTACTTAAATAGAAATGCTCAATGTAACATATAACAATAATTTTCTTAATGAATTGTGTGCAAACATGTGTGAAATTCTGCATGTACTCCAAAAATAGAATGACTTAAGGTGGCTGGCTACCGTTTCCAACACTTTCGAAGACTTAGATTTCGATTGGTCATTATAACCACTCTTAATCAGTTGATGCTACAATCATGGTGTCAAACAAATGATTAGTGATTGGTGAACACGTTGTTGTCTTTTTCATTACACAATATGTTACCATAGCAACACTACAACCTGTTAAAACACCCTTAATTTTAGCTTTAAGTGCTTCTAATTAAAAAACGAGCCCGGTGACCCCCATTTTTTATTACGAAATTTTGATCAGCAAGACAAGATGCAACTTTTGGCAAAGTTTTAAAAAAATCTGCACATGGGGTTCAGAGCCACCTTAAATTTTCGTAAATTTAAGGTGGCTCTGAATGCCATGTGCAGATTTTTTTAAAACTTTGCAGAAAGTTGCATCTTGTACTGTTGATTACAATTCGATAATAAAAAATGGGGGTCACCGGACTTGTTTTTGAGTTATAAGCACTTAAAGCTAGAATTAAGGCTGTTTTTAACAGGTTATACTGTTGCTATGGTAACTTGCAATGTCCAAAAAATAGCCATAACTTGTTTACCGGCCATTGGGCATCTGTTTGATACCATAATTGTTGGGTCAACTGAAAAAGACTTTTGGCATTGATCCGTCAAAATTGAGGTGTTGAAAAATGCAGGAAACTGCTCTGAGCCACCTTAATTGGTCATTTCAACTAAGAAAAAATCAAAGATCTCTTTGAGATTCGCCTATTTTGCATAGAGTATGCGTTGGGGAAATGTTACTATTTAAAGCGATTTGCGATGCATTAACCCATTGACTCCCAGTCTAGAAGGCTTTTATTAGCCGCACCCACCCCCTCAAACATTCCTGGCTCTTTAACGGCATTTAACATAAACGTGCGAGTGGAAAAAATATACCATATGCGTACTAAATTCAGACAAATAACTCCTTTCTGAAGTAAACTTTTACTACAACTAGACACGCTGAAAGGCCAATTCATGATTTGAAATGTTAATTATCAACTTTGATAAATTGATCCGAAACCAAACTTGAAGATGGTGAAAAAAATTTCTTCACCTCCGCGCATCATTTTAACAACTCGCAAAAACACGAACTCTTTCTACAAAATATAACACTAGTTCAAAACACTCTGGTGAAAGGTAGGCTTTCATTCTGTGCAACTGTCACTGACATTTATTTAACCACCAGTGGTATTATCTTGGTACAGAAAAGCGGTAATTGGGGATAGTAATTTGCGAATCATGGTGGCGTGAGATAGCGGACAACTACTGAATTCCTTCCACAAAATATACGCTCACATTGCTTTTTATGCTATCCATCACTATAACTAATAACAAAAAAATACTTGTTTGCATTTTCCGAAGTACTGTAGTAAATCTTTGCATGTAAAAGGTCGTAAACTGAACACAATTATTAAATAAACAACAACGCGATGGTAAGTCGGCCGCACGCTGCATATCAGATGTCACCATGTGCTTTTCAAATCAATACGCTTCAGAAGCCTAATATTCCAAACGTTAACTGGGCAAATGAAAGAAACTTGAAGGAAGTTTTGTTTTAGAGTAATTCTCATTTCAAGATGTAGCTACTAATGTATCAAAGCTTCAAAATTCTGCATATTTTTGAAGCCGTGAGATCCTTCATTATTCACACTAAAGCGTAAGTTTAATTTTAGCCCGACGGCTTTTTGCAGTCAATTTTTCACTAAGTGGCTTTACCGATCCTTCCAAAAATTCCAGTTAAGTTCCATTTAAGTTCGAAGCAATATTGTACATTACCATTTTCCTGTCTGAAGTCTTGAGAAGCTGCATTAAGTCGTGATCAAGCCCATGAATTGTGGTCAAACAAAAGATTGCGTGACGAGCTAAAAATACTTCTTTCAATGAAGACCACAAACAATAGACTTGTAACAATAGAAAATAGCATTGGCCAATATCCTCTGACAATGAAGATTCGCAGCAGCTTTTAAGCATGCAAAACTAAGCGACTCGATCGATGAACAGCACAGATTTTTGAAAAATACCTACCTGTAGTTTCCAAAAGGCTAGACCGGTTAAATGACGAGCGACGCGTGAAAATAACTTCGGGATCGAGAAGTGCTGACGCATTCCTATCCAGTGACGTTTTTATCGCCCACAGCGAAAAGTATTCCCTTGACAAATTAAAACAGTCCCTTGAGAGTATACAAAAATGTGGGTCAGAGAGTGCCAACCCAATGATCCCAATTCTTACCATTTTCCTTGTTCCAAGCAAACTAGTCGAAAAAATTGTATTGTTTCACTTTCCCTCACGAACTGTTTGCTCCACGCTTATTTCTGTAGTTTGTCATAAAAAATTGCTTGCCCACCTGGCTTGCCCGTCGGGCAACTGGTGATCTAAAGACACCAGCCCGACGAGTCATTCCACTAGCCCCGGGCTATCGGACAGCACTTTTTTCGCACCCTGATGGAGGTTCCATGAAGTTCCATGGAGGTTCCATGGAGAATTCCATGGAGTTCCATGGAGGTTCCCTGAAGTTTCATGGAGGTTCGATGGAGTTTCCATGGAGTTCCATAAAGGTTCCATGGAAGTTCCATGGAGTTTCCGCGGAAATCCATGGAGGTTCCATGGAGGTTTGCTGGAGTTCCATGGAGGTTCCATGGAGGTTTGCTGAAGTTCCATGGAGGTTCCATGGAGTTTCCATGGAGTTCCATAAAGGTTCCATGGAAGTTCCATGTAGGTTCCATGAAGTTCCATGGAGGTTCCATGGAGTTGCCCTGCAGTTTCCATGGAGTTCATTAAAGGTTCCATGGAGTTTCTATGGTGTTTACATGGAGTTCCATAAGGGTTCCATGAAACCAGTATTTTTGGGTCTCCTGTGATTAGAATGTCTTTTGGCTTTTCAAAATTATCCCAAAAATTGGCGACAGTGTCCCTTTAACAAAGTTATTTCATACATTTTATATCTTGAGCCTACCATCTTGATCAAAAGCTTTCAGGAGCTCTCTCTTCTCTTCTGACAATTCTTCAGGTCTTATCACATCCACTTTGTTCAACACCACAAGCAGTGGTTTGTTTGAGAAGAGAGGTTTAATACCGTTAAACAACTCAATCTGTTCTTCAAGTGTGTGTCCACACTGCTCGGAAATGTCCATGACATACAGAATGGCTGCTCTGAGATGAGCAAGAGCTGTAATGGCCTGAGGAAGAACACCCGGACATTAACTTCAATTTAGCAACATACAGGTGTAGAGATGTATCCACAATTATAGACACATACAGTAAATTAATAGCTCAAGAGGTTACCGCTTGAACGAAAAATATTTTAGCCACAGTGTACAATGCAATAAAGTCTGTGTTGAGCCTAGTGGCACATCAGGCCAAAGCTTATTCCGGTTTCCATAGCATGAACTGACTAGGAATATTTGTATCCCCCCTGGATGGGATGCTAGTCCATTGCCGGGGTTACGTACATGTACACCCAGCAGTAAATTCGCCAGTACCCATTTGTACACCTGGGTAAAGAGAGGCACTGTAAGTAAAGTGTTTTGCCCAAGAACACAACACATTAACCCCGGCTAGGGCTCGAACCCAGACCATTCAATTCAGAGTCCAGTGTGCTCACCATCCCACACACTGTACAATGTAATAGTATTATTTTCTAGTAAACATCTCGAAAGCCGTGGCCACTGATTTTTTTTTTCACCAAGTTACTTTTGACCATGGGCAAGAAATAAAAGCATGTGTAAGTGCTATTGTATAATGTGGGGCAGTTAATATGTTATTCTTACCTGCATTTCTATTGTGTTTCTTTCCTCTAGTGAGTGATCAAGGATTCCTGGAGTGTCAACCACCTGCAATGATGACAAAATATATTTTGTTACAGGTTGTAGATGTACCAATTTTGCCCAACTTCAGTCAGTGCATTAGACTATGGCACTGTATTTTTGGTGTATTTTTCTATAATTACACGTTACTGAATGTTTACTTGATGCAAAAGAAACACATTCAAATGTATATTAAATATTAGACCTGACCTGCCATCTGAGGTACTTGTAGTCCATGTGACCAACAAATAGGGACTTGGTTGTGAAGGCGTATGGCTGGACCTCAACATCTGCTCTGGTCACCTTGTGAAATGGAACATGTAAAAATTATTGGACAATACTACCAAATGAATGGACTTTTATTAATTTATTGAGATTATCAGACAAGTGTACGTGCATTTGCATACAATATGCCTTGATTCTCCCAATCAGTGGAATGCACTTTGTTTGTTACAGTGTAAATCAAATGAAATCTCAGCCATTGTATAACATATACAAGGCACTTTTCTCAGTTATTGGAGCAAAAATTTTGTGAGCTGCAAAATAACTAGCCTTTGTTTTCGATAACCTCTTACCTTATTCATAAAACTTGATTTTCCAACATTTGGAAAGCTGAAAGACAATGAAAAAGAACCTTTTAATAAATTAGTAACAACAATACACTTGTTGCATTATTTTAAAAGTGACCTACCCTGTATCATTAGGTAGTAACCAGTCACTGCAAGGTTTTTGAAGTTTACTTAAGGTATCAGCCACCCTTCAGGACCGTCCGCGTGCCAATCACTTTAGCGCTTTTGTTTTTAATACAAACCCCTACAAACCATACATTTTCTGAAAGCTTAATAGTTCCAGATTATGGATTTTTCCTTCAAAGTTAACAAAAACCTAAAAAAAAGCGATAGCGAGACTTTTTTGCGAAAGTATGTGTCTGTGCAAATCAAGCTCCAGGTCCGCCGAAAATAAGCGGAAAAAAACGATTAACACCGCATTTGCCTCTCAACAAGTTCCACTAACAAACCGTGTCTCAGATTTTTGACAAGTGGGTTTGTTCTTTTTTAATAAGCAGATAAAGTTAGGGAAGACAAATCACCAGCACTTCCTGTGAACAAATAGAGATTACTCGAAAACGAAAAAAGAAAACAAAAATCGCAGACACGGTTTTGGAGGAAAACTATCTGACTAGCAGGTGGCCACATTTCAGCCAAATCGGGCGAGGGGCTGCCGACTTGGAGCTTAAAATGTATGCTCATTTTATCGAAACCTTCTTTCCGAGAAAAATAGCAAAACGAATTTTCGGCGGCGTCCTACTCGTAAAGGGATTGCGACGCCTAAACGTCAAAGTTGATGAATACCAGAAAGGGATCATCTTACTATAACAATAGGTACATGACAGGTAACATACAGCAGGCGATTTTAAGTTTACACCGAACGTCGCGGGAAGTGCTCTTTACTTCGTTCTGTCACAGATCGCATTAGCACAGGTAAATAAATTCAAAATTCTGACTCCGCACAAGGAGCCGCATTTCCGTAACTACTATTAATACCACAAGTTGCTAATAAAATTTCTTGTTTATGGTAGAGAGACCAAAAATAACTGAATATCTTTTAAGCCGCCGCATGTCCGCCACGGATGGATCAAAAGCCGAGAACTGATGCTCGATTTATCTCAAATACCCTGCTTTTTTCAGTCGTGGAAAATGCAAGATTTCTCTCATGCGACGGGCAGCTTTCGTTTTGGCACTGGAGCATCCAAGTCGAACCAAGGCCATTTTTATTGCCGACATTTTCGACCATTTTCAAGGAGCTCAATATTTCCTTGGCAAAATCGACAAGTCACCGCTTCGTCAAACTTTCCTGTAGCCTTTCGCCAGCTATTATGGAATGGCCACTGAGCTTCTGCCACACACATGAATTTTGAACAGCTCGCACTTTTAGGCCTGGAAACTGACTCCGTGCTCGACTGCTTCAACAATTCATCTTTTATATTGTAGTACGAGCGCGAGCCTTTGTCACTTTACGATAATTTTTCAGCCCAATCTGCGCTGAACGCTTTTTTACGCCTTGGCATGATAGAAGAGAACGGACAGGACCTTTTTTTCTTCTTTACCGAACTGAAACAGACGCCGCAAACTCGCAAAGTTCTTGCGTGATACAATGGAGCTGAGAGATCATGTGACTTGTTTCGTGACGCCTTGACAGACAAGTTATCCAGTACATGACAAGACTTGTCAACGGCTAATTAACATAATTGACCCAGTTAAAACTTTTACGCTCAATAACTCCGCGCAGAATTAATAAAAATTTTTTAGGGGAATTTTTTTTTAAAAGAACGCTCTTGAAGAGCTTTATCTCAACATTACAAAATCCCAAACTTCGAAAATGGAACTTTTTTAACCATGGCTGATACCTTAACACACTATTATTTTTATAAACAGTTTAGTTAAATCCAAAGTCTTACCCACAGACTAACAGAGTTCTTGTGTTTGGATCAATGGAAGGAAGCCTTGCCACATGCTGTCGAACTGTGGATGATAAAGACAAATAGTGTACAGTGTAGTTACACAAGGCTTGAAAACACCTTGAATTTCACGTTTGGACAAGCTGCATCTACATTGCATCAAGTGGTCCTGTGGGGCACTGACCTTCAAGAAAGTGAGCATTTGCCATACTGATTTGATGGCTTTCTAAGTGAAATTAATTACTATTGCTACATGTACATGTACATGTAATAATACATGTAGCTACAAAGTAACATAGTTTTAAAATTAATTTCTGTTATCAGAACTCAAATAAAGAGCCCATAATGAAAATCTATATCAAAATGTCTAACCTTGTTCTAAGTACTGCAAACTTTGATTTTGCCTTTTCATTATTGTACACATTCTGAAAATAAAGACAAAATATCAATGTGAGAACTTAATTAATGATTAGCCTTGAAATGGCTGTAACAATGAAGGATAAAATAATAATCATTTTTCACAGAGTGAAGATATTTTGTAAAATAAGACTTTAGATATCGAGATTGTAATGCTCGCCGGCGACACTTGTGATGGGGCACGGCGCGGCAACCACGGGATGTAGCGCGGGAAATTACATTCCATATAAAATGAACAGTCAAATAACATGACAAAAAAGTATTCCAATAATAGAGGACCAACAAAGTCAGTAGACATTTCATACCTTCCCAGAGCTGCTCGTTTTAACTGTTTGCATCTGTACAGTGAGTCGCCATATTTCATGAGCCTCACATAATCCTTGGCAACACTGTTGAGACATGTGTATATTGTAAGACAAACACGTGTCTTGAATCACTGTTATTTATAGGTACAATTAAGTTACAGCTGCACCAAGTACAGCATGTACAAATGGAGCTGCGCCTGTAAACAATAACGCTAGCTTATATATGTAGCGGGTCACCAAAGCATGTAAGTGTAACCCTCTCATCTTTGACACCATTCCTTTTTGTTTCTCCTCCCCAGTTAAGACCCCTCCAACATACATGAGGTGTGGTGGCCTAATGGTTAGTACAGTGGGCACTGGATCGAATGGTCCGGATTCAAGCCCTGGCCGGGGCACTGCGTTGTGTTCTTGGGCAAGACACTTTACTCTCAAAGTGCCTGTCTTCACCCAGGTGTAAAAATGGGTACTGGCAAATTTGATGCTGGGGACAACATCCCATCCAGGGGGGAGTAGAAATACTCCTGGTCACTTTATGCTGTGGAAACCAGGATAAGCTCCAGCCTGATTGGCCGCTTGGCTCAAAGGCAGACTTTACCTTTACCTACCTCCAAAGTACAATCATGGTACATAGATTTTCAACTCTTACATGTAATATTACCCTACCCACAATATAAAAAAAAAACAGAACAGCACAACACAGCACACTCAGACAGAAAAAGTATTGACCAGTCGATAGCTTTACACATACATGTGTATTAACTGAATGCTGAATGCTTGTGGCCGAGAATTGGGCCCCATACTGGACTGTACATGTACCTTAACTTTACAATTATCTTCTTTTAGCATTTTTCCTAACTTAGGATACAAAGAAATGTCTGTCAGACTGACGTTTGCAGGGTACAACTACATGTACAGTATTGACAGTAACCTTACTTGTCAATCAAGTGCCTTGCAGTGTTTATTTGTCCTAAGGCCAGCTTATAGTGATCCTTGTCGTACAGAACATTCATCAAATCAGCATAGAATGGATGGATATCCTGGAATGAAAAATCAAATGATATGTACAATGTACACTGTTAATAATTCACTGTATATGACTTGCACAATTAAAAAAAAAAAACAAGTAATTTATATAAAAAAAAAATGTCATACATGTAGAGCCACTATCATCCTTACCTCCAGCCTGGGAAAATCTGTGATAATCTGGGTCAGTTTGTCGTGATAATTCTGTTGTGTAAACTTGATCTTTCTCATGTAAAAACCACGAATCCGGCTTATTTTGTAGTGTCTGGTAAACAGGGAGAATTACATGTCAGTCTTCAGCACATCATTAAGTAAGACTAGGCTACATGTAAATGCACGCCTGTAGGTGATCACTGGCTTTCTTGATGAGCTAGCACACATATCCAGGAGGGTTGAAACCGTTCTTTGTGGCTAACAGTTATTTGGGCATTTCATGAGGGGTACATGATTTCAGTCACTTCCACTTTGATGTTTTGGTGCATAATTGCATGAAATTGATGATATAATGCAGAGAGAGAACAAAAGGATTTTTTTTTGGGGGGGGGGGGGGGGCAGGGTTAGTAATAATAATTATACTTTTGGCCAACATTTAAAGCTTTAAGGGGGGAGACTCTTAACTACAGATCTGGAGCAGTTGCTAAGGAATGGCTGAAGACTGTATTTTGAAGCAAGCGATTTTGAAGCTTTTTGTAACGCTAAATGGTGAATTTTGTCTGGGGGTACACCTGCTTTGAAAAATATAACATTGCGCGTGCGAAACTAGTGCCAGTCCCAAACCGCGCGTTAGAATTTAAAATCCCTAAAACTCCACGGAAACAAGATAAAGTTCCGATTTCTCTTACTAATCAGAGATAACGTAGCCGTCTTTATAATCTGACGTATGCTTTTACCGTTTACACGAAAAAAGGAAACGCTACTGATGAAAGTCTGTAAATATGAGTGTATATTAGGCCATAACTCTTATGATAATGCGAATTTCACAAAAACGGTACGTCACATTACGCATGTGGACATTCTTTACCTATTGACGCTCATTTAAATTTTAAAATCTATCCGCCGTTTCAGTTTTAGGGTTTTTTCTATTCTGGTCACCTGACGCGTTAAATATGACCGTGACTTGAAACTCTTGGAGGAATCTTCAATAGAACAAACTCGTGCAAAAAGCTTATCTGTATGAGGTTTTGTTTCCAAAATATAGCAATAAGAAACCTGCCTTAGAAACAAATTGGTAGTTAAGAGTCACCCCCCTTAAAGGATCAACTACATTTTTTATTCACGAACGAGCTCACTAATTTGTCACCGAAGCTTGTATGTAAAGTAGCTGGCAACCTTCTACGAAAATAGAAACAAGAGGCATTCAAATAATGAAATCAAGCCATAAAATGGCGTAGGGTTGTCAAGTTTTATATAAAGTTTCAATTACCATGCCGTTGGTAAGCGCTGTTCAGTTCTTACTTGATTGGGCTTCCTACATAAGAGCTCAAATTGTCAACAATTTCATGTGAACATCATAGAGGCTTGGCCAAATCTATCCAAGCTACCGGCTCTATAAAATTGAAAACCCTGTTTGATCGACCCGGCCGGCACTGTAGCTAACGCAGAACTTTATAGTAAAATACTAGCCAAACATTACTGGTTTTTATAAAATCACGTTACTAAATGATCATTTATAAGATAATGTTTGTATCCAACACTCACAGGGTTACTTTAGTACTACAATCGCAAGGATTTTCACGGCCCTTTACCGAACACAAATTCAACAGCTGATAATAAACAACTTAGCTTACCGATGAATTACGGTCGGAGTTTTCCGTTGAGTTCTCGAAAGGACGATGTCGACGAAGTCCTAGAGCAAGTAAATCGTTTCATCAGTAACTTATAAACTCAAAGAGCTAATACAATTCTTGTTCGATCCTCACCTTTGCCGAAGGGACGACTGTAATTTTCTTGAAGTTGTAGTGCGCCATGATGGAAATATGGACACACGTGAAAAGGAAGAATTTCAACACGTTGTGCAATACAACCGCTGACCACAATGCGGCGGCGAAACAGAAACATAGGTCTGCACTACGTACGTAAAACTGAAAAACAGAAAGGCTGACCGTACGGTTGGATTGAACTATGCATATATTTTCCAATATTTCGTCAGGCACGGCCTGACTTCTTCAGGAAATGAACAACTGAAGAAAAAACGTTACAATTTAAACAACCAAGACAATAGGTAATAAGATACAATTCAAAAAAATACCGTTGAAACAAAACCAACGGGTAAACAAACAAGTCCTAATGAACAAAATAATGTGTAACTATAGATAAAGTACATAGATAGTATAGCATATTACATTTTCTCGGGTTTGTTTATACCCTTGGGTTCAAGGGTTTGACCTCTTTCGATAAGGTAAGAAAATTGTGACGCTCTGTATTTCAGACGTATCACAAACCGGCGCTAAAAAATATGAAAGTTATACTCTTTCATTTTAATTATATGTATCTCATTGTCAGTGATGTTTCTGGTCATCTGCTTCGCGTGAACGCACGTGATTCCCTGTAACTCCTCCAAAGAACTTGCAAAAGTTATTATTATTATTATTATTATTATTATTATTATTATTATTATTATTATTATTATTATTATTATTATTATTATTATTATTATTATTATTGCATAAATAGTAAGCGAGTCACAAAGAAAAGTTCTAGCTATAAACTAAAATTACTTAAATCGCAGCACCATGTTAAGGCCAATCAGGCTTATTTACGCGCGTCGGATGGTGAGGTAGAGGCTTCAGAGTGGGCAATAGTCCGGCTATGGACCGGCTATGTAATTTTCTTTCAGGTACTGATAATTGCGTAATACACAAAATTTGATTCCACCTGAACCCCTGGGCTGAAGTAAACGTAGAAGTACCACAACAAAAATGTCTCTATATTTCATTGCGGGAACGCCTGGGATTCACCAAGATAGAAATGACACTAGGTATACAACTCTCGCCTTGCGGACACCCCGCTATTACGGACAAAATTCAGATCCCCGGCTATAGAGGATTGACTGGAAATGACTCCCGCTATTAGGGATTCTCGCTATTACGGACACCAAACGAAGTCCCAAGCGTGTCTGCTATAACGAGAGTTGTATCATCTCAGGGGGGGGGGGGGGGGGGGGTGCGCACCCCCTGCACTCTCCCCCTAGATCCGCCCCTGCCCCGCCCGGTTGCCTTTGGGTGCCAGTTCTGCGGAGAGCCAGTGGTGTAACGCTTATATCAGGCACCGGTGAATTGAATAGGGAGCCTGGCGGAATGCTGGCGAGTAGCCAGCGATCAACTCACACCCCTTCTAGAGGGATGGGGGAGGGGGGGGGGGATTTTCTTTTTTATGCTTCAGAAACCGGAGTTAAGCACTGGGACTTATGAGTCACAAGATTGGTTAAGCTGGTTAATAAGAGTTCACAAATATGACTTATAACAGGACAAACGTCACTGAAAATCATAATGGTATTTTTATTATTTGTAAGCTTTTAAGCTTTGATTATTCGATAATAGGTACGTATGAACACATGACTGAAACTAAGCGCCTAACAAGCAACTAACTGAAATTATCGTAAAGGTATTTTCGAGTTTTCCTTCAAAATCTTTTCTTAAACTTGCTCTTCGCCTTTAGTAATGCGCTTCAGATGAACAATGTTATATGCAAATATTAAAACATCAATTAAGGACTCGATACATACGTATTTCTTTTCATCTGCATTTTTTTGCGTAGTTCATAAAACGTTCATTTGCTTGTTACCAGAGTAATTTTATCCTTATTGTACCAATCGAACCTAACAAAATAATTCCATTCCGGTTTTGTGAAGAGTTCCCAGAGCACATGTCTTCTTAATATTTTGCTTTCACAATATCACACAGCAACTTTTTCCACCTGGAATAAATGCAATAAAAAACATAAGTAAAAGTAGCATTTTGCCGAGACGATACACAAAACATTTCACTTCCGATTTAAAGTTCTAATAATTATAAGTGGCATATAAGCCATTCAGTTACCGATTCTCCATCAACTCTCCCACAATCGCTACACGTAGATTCCTGTCCGCTTGCGTGATGCGTGAAAGCAGGCTATTATCAATCTTGTCTTTTCAAGTTTCATAAGAAATTCAAGTTGGCAAAAAGAAAGACTATGCAAGCGTGCTTTGTTTTTCAAGTATGTAAATCGGAATTCTTGTTTTCCGTTTTTCATCGACCACATTTTTCTCATGTTTTACACACAAAGAAACGTTACAAAATGTTCAAACCTGGTTTCACTGCAACGTTTTGAACAGTTTAAAGCGTTATTTCTATAGTCGATAAGAGTGTATATCATGGGAAAATGAGGCCAGACAATGTACAAAATTCCGAAAATAAATCGTCAATTTGAGGGAAAACCATTGCGATGATCGCGTGCTCGTGTGACAGCTCGCAATTCCCGCTTGCAATTCCGAGTTACCTTTTGCCTTTGTGTCAAAACGAGTCTCCGTGCAAAACCACCTGCACGTCCATTTTCATGCAAATCAAACTCATTTTCATTTGCAATGGGATGGCTTCCCACGAGGACTCGTTTTGAAAATGAGGCAAAGGGCAACTCGGAAGTGGCCTATTGTATTATCACCAACGTACCTCCACCTCCGCTCCCCGCGGGTTTCACATTCTCAGGGAACTGTCCCCGGACATTCCCCGGGGGTTGATAACGAGCTACAACAAACTGTGCCCCGCTGGAACTAACAGCTTTCCCGGCTCCCATTTCTTTGGAATTTTGCCATACGATCTGTGTAAAATGACCCGTAGTGGAAGAAAATCCAGGGTTGCTATAGTTGTACTTATCGTGTTCCTCATACCACATGTCTGTTACTTTTCTCCCTGTAAGTTGCGCTCCTGTGAATAGAAAAAAAAGGAAACAAAACACACTTATATAATCTCACCAGGAATCGCCAATGCATGAGCATAAGCATAAGCACAAGAAAACAAAATTGTTCGATCTCCTTGTGTTGACGCTTATTTTCTATACTGCGGTGATTTCTAGTGAGGACAGCATGAGAAGAGCTAACGTGCCTTTTCTTCTGATGCGCTTTGCTAATGCTTGTGCTTGTGCTTATGTACAGCTAGCCTGTTCTTGGCTTACGGCTAACTGGTGAGCAGCGCAAAAAACGGGATTAGCGTGAACTGAACGGGGAGTGGAAAAAATGGCGCGGGGTTTGGCGCGAGAGAGTTAGGGACATGTCACGTTCCCCGCCACACCCCTCCCCTGATTTTTTCGCTCGCCATTTTTCGCGTTGCTCCCCAACTAACCGAACGCCTGTAACAGGCTAATGCCCAACCAGCCTTTGTAACTTCTTACCGGACATATAAGCGATGTTCTCCCCGTAGTCGTTAGAGCTGCTTGGTTGTATACAGTTCCTGCTTGCCAAGTCTTCAGCCCAGCTTTGAGCTTCTGACGCCAGTTTAGAATTCCACTTGAGAGATGGTGCGCCGTGTTGAGTTCTGATTTCGTTGTGTGACTTGAGAATTTCATTCTTGAATTCTCTTGTACTTTCTGGTTTGAAAAGAAAAGAGAAAATAACAAATGAACGAAAACGAACTTAATTTTTCACGGTAATCAGGAAGGGTATCTTTTTACCCTCGTTCAATACGTGATTGTGTCAACTTGTATCTGAGGTTTTGTCTCCAATAACTTCGTTTAGTCGCAATCCTGGTTAAAAAAGTCTAGGTACACCTCACCCGTTTTGCAAAAATGCTCTTTGTCACTACCCCTTCCCACCCACAAGCAAACGAAAGTCGTTGTTAATCATGCAATATTCAAACTTACGTGGTTTGTCTTTATCTCCACTGGTTTTGACAGTCACGTGCACGTTTCCTCCTGCCGCCTTACCACGTGGCTGTTCCGTTCGTTTGCCGGCGTCTTTCGAAATCTTCGACCCTTTTGGCTTGACATTTTCCGGGAAGTGCCCAAGCACGTTTCCTGGTGGGGAATACCGCGCGACTACGTATTGTGTCCCATTGGCGTTGCTAGCTTTGGCCACACCCATCTCTTGCGAGCCTATCCACACCACCTGAGTAAAGTGGCCCGTCCCTGAAGAAAATCCCGGGTTTCGAAAACTGTAGTCTTTGATCTCCTCATACCACATGTCAACCGCTCTTTGACCAGTCATTTCATAGCCTTTGGATTAAAAGAAGAGATTTAGAAATATTGAATAACGGTTTTCCAAGGAGAGTCAGGCCTTGCTTGACCTGTTTTACGGAATTGCCACAGGGTCGATCTTTGCATCGGCACGGCACTGCGATTCTGTTACCGGACTAAGTTCAAAATTAAAAAAAAAATCCCCAACAATATAATTTGAGTTTGCAAAATATCCCAAGAGAAAACAGAACCAAATGAAACTGACATGTTCAAGGCTTCCATTTGAATGGTCACCCCTTGGAGTGTTATCCACACGCTTGAAAGTTAGAACCACCTTGTATAGCATGATAGTAGCTTATGAAAGTACAACTTCAGCTAGCAAGCAAGGGTCTGGAAAGTACCTTTCTTTTTCTACACATTGGACCCTCTAAACAACAACATTTTTTAATCAAACAAAACATAATTTGAGATGCAAACTAAACTAACATGCTTAGATAGGATACCTGAAGCGTAAGCAAGGTTCTCTCCATCATCACCGCTGTAGTGTTGAAGGCGGTTTAGCTTCACCAGCTGCTTGGCCCATTTTTCAGCGTCTGAAGCAAGTTTTGATGACCATTTCAATGGAGGAGCACCATGCTCTGCTCGGTACTTATTGTGAGCTTTTAAACAGTCGCTTTGAAACTGATTGGGCATGGCTGCAAGGATTTACCATAACATCATATAGGTATGGCTGTTACGTGTACAAAATGGCTTCATAATTGACGTGTAAATTAATCATGTTTTTACTTGTTTCCTTTTGTTTTGTTTCCTACTGTTCCCACGAACAATGAGCGCTGTGATTGGCTTATATTACGGGTGATATTTAGAGTGTATACGGCCCGCGAAATAATTTGGGACTTTAAAGTACTCAGCGCGCTTGACTTGAAGTGTTTTCGTTTCACCAGAACGAGACTGTTCAAGCCCAAACTAATTTTGGAACGTTTTACAATTCACAAGCCCATCATAACAGCTCTTTGAGCAAAAAAAGCCCATGTATAAGGCCTTCCATGGCCTGACCCCTCCCCGGCAAAAATGAAACGTTCTAAAAATACCAATGTTCCAACACATATTCGATACTTGGTTATTGAACTTCTGACCTAAAAAAAAAAACTCAACAGCCAAGACGAAGAGGAAATTCTTTGTCGTGAATATCGCAGCACGCAAATATTTTCTGCTCTCGATATGGAACCGTTCAAGCTGTGAGACTTCTATCCCAAGTTTCCATCAATTTATGAGCCGAAAAGCAGCGAAGACGTGGCAAAGCTAAATTTAACCGTAATTGCTGTACTTCATCGAAGATTTTAAGTGTCGGAAGTACACTAGCCTGCGTTGCAGCCGAACTAAACCCGGTATATACCGGGGTTTAGTTCGGCTGCAACGCAGGCTAAAGTCCACGAGGTCTCGTGAGCCACACATGGCTTTTTGTTTCAAAAACAGAAAGAAAATAAGATTGTGCATTACATTCCTCCCAGAGAGCTCATTTATGAGCCTGTTTTATTTATAGCGGTCATTATATTTTTTCCTGCTTTGGATTTACATGAAGTCAACTCTCAATAATTATCAAGTATTGTTATTGTAAGCCAACGCAGGCAAATAAATAAACTGGCAAAATAAACATTGAGTGAAGATTGTAAACTCTGAGACGTGCTTCTGGACTCAATATTTTACATTCAAGAATGAGTAACAAAAATGCTAATTTGTGTGATGAGGTTTCGGCGAAAAATTACGAGAGTTAGCCAAAAGCGAAGAATATTTTGGCGATATTCCAGTCCTAAAATTCATGCCAAGTAATCGAAAGTGACCGTAATAGTTCTGATTTGACACACCAACGAGCTTCCCAGGGCATTTTCGTTTAACTATATACATCTCGTTTGGTCATGCATTGTTAAGAGCTTTGATGGCAGGATGATGGGCAATATCGCCAAATGATCCCCGAAGGAATGTTATCGAATCGAGCTGAAGCCAAACTCAGTCCTACCTTATTCGGATGTGGAGCTCGATGAAATCCCGCGTTCTGGTTAGGTAAGCCTCTCCGATGCTGCCACAAGCTGTTTGGGATCAGTATACAACCTATGTCTCTATTTTAAACCGTTTGAACGCGTGATAAACAACACTTGTACAGACTTATACAGTCTTAGCCCGTTTTAGGCAAACCGGAAGGGGAATATTTAAGTCCTACGTCATTTTTGAGAGTAACGACAGGCGCACACGTCACGCGAGCGTTACCTAGGCGTATTTTGTTTCTTCGCCTTTTCAGGTCAACATTCGGCCAGTAGACAACATTAACAACCCCAAAAAATTACAGAAAATTTTAAACTTAAGAAAAGAAGAAAATGTCAGCATTTTATAAAAAAAGACAGGAAGTGCGCAGACAGACTCGTACGGAGTTTCGGTTTCTGCACGTGACAAATCAGAGAGTGAGGTCACAGTATTGCGAAAATAAACAACCACATTAAATTCAAAGTGAAAAAAAAAATACAAAGCATGTTCCTACTCAAGTTGCAACATCCGAAAACTGTGTTTTACGGCGTTCCAAACTTTCATCTAAACATTCCCTAGCGCGCATGATGATATTCGCGTGATGGGGGTGCGCACGTGATTGCCAAATCGTTTTCAGTAGTTTACGTAGTGTTAGTTAGAAGAAATACAAATAAAGTACTTTAACGTCGAAGGACGTTTTTGAATAACAATCCTAATAAGTACATCTTTTCTTGGTTTACTACAATCAAATCTAGTTTTCAAACCTCGCAGATGTGGCCGGAAATGCCCAAACATCGGTCAGCCTCCGGAATAAAACTCAGTGCACATTTCCCGCATCAAATATTGGCGCCGTGTGACGGCCCGGGTCAAAGTTTCTGACCTCCCATATCGTTGTATTTTGAAGGATGATTTTGAATTGTTAATTCATTCATTCCTTGGAGTTTTAAAATTTTATTCTAATAAAGTCCTTTATTACCGAGTTTTGTGGTACCTCTTAAAAACATAATTAGTTTTCTTTTGTTCGCAGTTATTAACCTCTCATGAACGCCCCGGTGAGGTGATAATTGTGGAGACTTTATTGAAACTGAGTAAAATTGAGTGTAGCAATTCAATAATTGGCTCATAATTGTGCATATTTTACATTATTTCACATGTGGTATTTTGTGTACATGTATACACGCAGAGAAGTTTCCCTATCTTAAAGAGGGACGTATTTAATTGTTATCAACACTGTCTCGTTTTAATTTTTAACAGAGATTAATGACTGTCTGCTTTTCATCATTAGAAGCGATTAAATATCCAAGGGCTATTTTCAAGATATTATTCTTCAGAATATTTAAATGAATCGCAACGCAGAAAGCCGTAATAATGAGCGTGGACTTTTAATTGTTGAAATCGATCGAAGCAGCGGTCCATAGAATTTTATTAGTAGTAGTTGTTCAAGTTGTACTGAAGAATGCTTAAAAAAGAAAACGCTGAGTAGCATAATGTCATAATAGCAATGTATAATGTTTGTATCTTTTCAGGTTCACAGTTCTCGATCGGCGTTTCCTACGGAGAGCTGAACCTCCCGTGTCACGAACAAAATACAAAGTGCCAAAACAATGTAAACAACTTACCTCTAAATCTTAAGATTCTGCCGACAAAATATGAATTCGTTCCTTTTCACATGCACTGAAAACGTCCTTGGCTCGTAATATTATGTCTTAACTTGCTGTCGGTGAAATCTTTTATATTCCAAATAAACCTGCTTATAAACCGAGTCACGAGGGATTTTAGTCGGGTCATAAAAGGAATTAAACTTGGCAGCTAGTATTTGTAATAATGGATTAGTTGACGCAGTGGACACCGCATTGAAAATAAAAGATCGCAGGTGATTGGTCGACATAAGACAACTGTGTCACCATTGAAGTTTATTCACTTTTCATGCAAATATATCAGCAAATATATTAAACGTGAGTGACGTGTTAACCGGAGGAACAATACCTGACGGCGAAATAAAAACAAACTTGCAGCTAACAAAATTCCGTATTTTCCGTTGGACTTAATAGTTTCTGCACTGGTTTGGGTATTCGTATTACTACTTACACGATGAATTTACTTGGCGTGTCAAAATACTGAACGAGCGAAAAACTGGACCCTGGACTGGACCTTGTATTCCTGGACCATTGGACAATGCTCACGGCACAATAGCCGATCAATGAAGCCAATTTGTCAACATTCATGTTGATAATAAATAATCAAGATGGTAAATTTTAAGCTCGGTAAATAAATAATTAAGATGAAATGTCCATTTGTCACGAGCGTGCCCGGGCGAGCGTGGGACAAAGAAAAAAACCGAGTCCCTGACGGAAATCGAACCCATGGCCTCCCATATACCGGTTGGGCGCTCTAACCACTGAACTACTTGAGACTCTTGGTAAAAATGGCCAACCTCACCAAGAATCTCTCGTGGCTCAGTGGTTAGAGCGCCCAACCGGTATCTGTTCTTTTGTAGTGGCATTTTTTTTTTCAGTTTCGCCCGTGTACATTTTCATTATTAATTTGTGCGTCATAGGCGTACGGGCCGGGGGGGCTGGGGGGGCTGCAGCCCCCCCAAATTTTGGGCAACTCAGATTTTTTTGGGCAGCAAAAGAAATTTGGGCAAAGCCAGTTTTAAAAGAAGTTTCCATGTTTTTGTTTTTTGAAGAGATAGATATTTTCTATTTTTAACCTGAAGTCGGCGTGGTAAAGCCAGTTAAATTCACACGAGACAGGGGTTGCCCAGCACGTGATGAGTTTCTGGTTATAATGTAGTACATATCCTTGCAGTGATACCTGCTACATCGTGTTCAGCAGAACGATCATTCAGTGCGTTGCGCAGATTGAGAGCTTACCTGTGCAACACCATGGGGCAACAACATGTCAGTAATGTTCATCGCAGTTATTAACATTGAAAGGGCATATGCCAACTCTGTAGTCAACAATGACATGGATCGTATCATTGCTATCTTTGGCCGTCGAAATGGCCGAGACAGCTATTTCTTTTAACGTGTTTTATGAGCTCATATGATAGATTCATTTGTAAGAATATTTTCACTTCGTAAGTAGGCCTATGTTAGAGCATCGTATATGACTTTCGTTTCTTTTCGACTTTTTCGTAAAAATTTGGGCAACTTGCGAGAATTTTTTGGGCAAATGGTTCACCGCCCCCCCCCCCCCCCCCCCCCCCCCCCTGGTAAAAAAATTGCCCGTACGCCTAAGTTTGTGCAGCCTGCTTGCAAACGGACATTTCTAAACTGTATAGTTTTGGTGGATTAGAAACGTCTAAAGGGAGACTAAATCTTCACTCTTTCTGGGTCGCAAGCGTTTTACTTATTATTCACGCCGAACTGTCTTTTCTCCCTTTGTTTGTAGTTTTGTGGTGATTTGTGCTGGAAATCCGTCTTTATTTGCAGGCTACATCGTGTGGTGATGCAGAATGTTAATGTTGTATGTTTGCGGTTTTGGTAATAGGTCTAGTTAGATATGCGTGCTGTTTATGAACGCGATTGTATTGGAATAAAGATGTGTTAAAAGATAAACAACCAACAGCACGATGGTTCACAGTCCAGCAGTTGTAGGTTCAGTCCACGCTTAGCTATTCCAGAATTTAAAACGATTTTAAGTGTTATTGTTTGTGCCAGATTGTTTGCGCAAAAGAAAAGAGGGGGAAATCGCATCTATAGGTTTCAGGGAAAAAGGAAAACAGTAATGTTTGACTAAATTAATCCAGATTTACCAACGGAGTAAAAAAAACCCTGTAACGAAATTGAAAGAGGTATAAGTCAAGTCGCGCGTTTATGACCAGCTGACGTTTTATGCTTACCGCCGGGTGGTAAACAGGTACCTGCTGGGCTTGCCTAACAAATAGCCAGTATTTTCCTTTGGGGGAGGGGGGGGGGGGGAGGAATTTAGAAAAGAAAGGCAAAGGTATTTTATTTAGCTATTTAGAGCTCAGTTACCATGTCCACGACCGCAATACAAGCCTTGAATTCTTTTACATCATTTTTAAGTCAGAAACTTTGACCTGTCACGGATGTCAGGGATCGGGATGTATTTCCCACAATCCCTGTACTTACCCCATGGCAGCACTAATGCACTGGAGGTGAAACCCCAGTGGAATATATGACCAGTTTCTTTTAGCAATTTTTCAAACCTCACCCCCACCCCCACCCTTGACCTCTCATAATGCCCCTTTAAAAACATATTAAGACGGGGGTACATCTGAAGCGCGTTTTTCCTTCGCTTGGGTTAAATGCGAATACCTCGTTCGCTTTTCAAGCAATTAAAAAACGCTATGTTCATTTCACAAATCTTTGTTTAGCTAGCGGTGTTTTGTAAATTAATTTTTGGGTGACTTTGGGGGATGTTTGGGAGGACATAATTTTCCTCAAATGATTAATAAATTGGGAGAAATAACAAGTATTAAAGATTTAATGTGATTTTAAAATTAGAATTTGAAGTTAAAAATTAGTAGATGGACACAAATGGTGGTGTTCCAAAATTAATTTCCTCCTTCTTTCTTCTATCTCTTAAAATTTCACTCAAATTCACGTTTACCCCCGCCTTAAAAAAGACCCCATACTATCCCCCTCTCCCTTCCCAAGGTATAAGTCAAGATATTTATGAAGAAGGGAAACAAATATTGGGTGACACGTGTTTGGAAGCACCTTGGCGTCGACTGGCTAATATAATTTATGCTCTGAAACAACCCTTCTCCTACTTAAGGCTCCGGGTGGGGTTATTGAAATCTCAGTTTAATCGACTGTTCATTAAAGCTTTCTATTTTTTCGTATATTTCTTGATGAACGCGCGAAAATAATCGCATGCAAAAGAACCGGACACAAAGGAAAAACTGCACTCGTCCAGGATATACCTTTCCATGGCCTAAGCGTCTAATGTTAATATGCATCGAATTGAATTATCGTCACGCAAGTTTACTTTTGTCCAGAAAAAGTATCATGAAATAAACAACATATAAACAACTTGAAAAGTTTCGCCTCGATTTTTCGAGTTGTAATCCATTTTCATCCCAGCCATCCACCGCCAAAGACGCTTGTTAGCAGTTTCAGGGCTTTAATATAACAACTGTTAATAAAATGGACCATTATTTTTAGTTTTCCTACGACAAAAATATATATTTTGGCTGTTCAAAAGTCTGTTAAAATGCGTGACAAAACGTTTCCTTTTTGAAAACGACAGTTTTAAAATAGAGAGTTCTGCCAAAGAAAGACATTTTTACTCCTTGTGTGGAGTTCTGTTGACGATAACACGGTATTTTCTCGATGTTAACACCGGGCTCCAAACAAACGCCGGGTTCAAATTAATAAACGCGGGGTTTAGTTTTGCAAGGCCAAATTGTAAGCAAACGCCCCCGGCATTCACGGCAGTTCAGTTCGTAAACAATAATTATCCTGAATTAAACAGAAATGTGCGGAAAGGGTCGAATTAAGGCTGAAAAACGTTCAGTTTGCCAAAAAGACTTCACCAAAGTACGAAGCATATACCCCATGAGAACAATTCGAGAATAAGTTGTTCCCATTCATGTCACTTAACGACGATGAACTATCAGTTATTTTCATACATATTTATTTGATGGCAATGTTTAATTATTTACTAATTGACTTTCTCACTGCTAGTGCAAAAAAAATTAATGTTAATGGTACGCCGAGAACAACAAACATTTGTAGGTTAGCAAAAAATGCTGTTTATTATTGCTTATTTTAATTACGCCGTTCCTAAAATGGTAAGCCACTTTCGTAAAAGTTTAACCAATTTGTTACCGTTTTCTTTAGTTTGTACGATGTTCTGAACTGGCGATTTAAATTCCTTTGAGGTTTATATTAGCGGCCCGTATTGAAATGTTCGGACGGCTCACAGAGCCAATGAGAATGCTATCATCATGGCGCACCAGATTGCCATGAAATGAAAAGGGTGTAATGCGATTTTAAAAAAATAAGCCGCCTGTGCGAATCTGGAGCCAAGGTTGATATATAGCACGACCCGAGTAAAGTACACCCAAGTGCGAGTGCAGTCTCCTTGAATTGCAAAACAAATTGCCAAAATCTTCATTGCGTGCACAACGGGATGAAAATGATATCTTCAAAAAGGTAATTGAAATTCTGCGGTTTGCTTGCCAAGAATAGCAGCGTCATAAACTTAACGCTTAGAATTAGCGCCCACGTAAGTTGGCTATACAAAAATCACCTGTTCGCATTTTGTTTTAAATATTTTTTATATTCTGTTGCGGCTTTCTGGTTTTAGAAAAAGAGAATATTTTCTACTCACGCAGTGGAAGCTGATGATGAATCAAAACCATCCTCATTTACAGCGATCCTTAGTTTGAAACAGCAACGAAAAATAAGAGGTAGGTAGGGTGTTAGAAAGTTTATCACCACTGAGTTCCTTCTTCCGTGAGTTTTGCCTCCGTCGGCTTAGAATCGTTTGACGGGGCTTTGCTTGTAGTGCATTGAGAAGTGAAGCACAAAATCCTCAAAAATTGATGAAAATCATCTAAAAAAAGTATTAGGAAATATTAAAGCAAAACCTAAAGAAAAGAGGATGGTGCAGAAAACGCTCACTTAAACCATTTTTACCGAAAACCTAACAAAATGCTGGTGAATGAGCTGTGATGGACAGCATGGCATTCAAAGGGAGTAGCAATCGTTTCGAATCTATTTTTTACCCGTTTGTGTTTTTTGGCAGGAAAAATCTCACCGCTTTCTTTGACTTTGACTTTGACAGCGAAATGAAAATGTTCGAATTTGAAACAAATGTGATTTATATTTTTTAGGTGCGGATTAAAAAGTTTGAGAAACCAAAATATTTTCAAAACCTCAATTTTTCAGAACAAATGTCCAACGACATATTTGTTTTCCTTACTCTGTGACTTAAGCCTCAGAGCTAGTCTCAAGTTTTGTATCTGCTAGTTTCATGATAATCACGACCATGCATCTCACTGCACAAAATGCTAGACACTGAAAGTTATTCGGGGAGTGCAACCAATCTATCTCCCACCCGAAAGACTGATGCTACCCAAAGCTTTTTTGCCGAAAGAAACTGAATTGTGGCAAACACAGTCCACAGTTAGCGCTACAACCGGCAGAATTTTATGCTGCCTGAAATATTTGAAATTAAATATGCTACCGCTCTACAACCTATCACATATTTGTCCCACTTTTGTACCAAATTTTTAAGCACTTACTGAAATAAGCCCAGCCACCTAATCGCCTTACTGACAAGAACATGAAAGCCGGGAAGTCATGCACTCTGACCCCGCTTTTCACCTTCAGTGAAGTTGAAACATGGCTACTGAATAAATTCACCTCAAGATCCATGGCTTCTATATCACATTTAAAATGTCTCACGGGCAATTCGCCACCTGGAATATACAAAGACTTCTCAATATCCCCGGGCGGCAAACTGCCCCGGTGAGGAATATGACTGACATAAAAGCACGCACAAGGTTTTTCTCTGCGGTTGAAAAGCAAATGGATAGAGTTGGCGGCGTTATTTCTAGCTAGTAATTAAAGAAACCTAAGGTGCGGAAAATTTGCAAGAGCGTTTCGTACACGGGTAAGTGGGTATAAAATATATTAATTTTAACTTACATGGAACATAAAATTCTGCTTCTGTTAGTACCGGTTGAGTTTTCTGTATAATCATTTTCTTTTAATGATTTAGTATGCTTTGGGTAGCATCAGTCTTGCACTGTGATAGGAAATATTCCGTCTGCTCTAGTCTGCTATTTGTGAACCAGCTAACTCAAATGCATTAGCGTATCATCAGTTCATTACACTCCTTTTTATAAGAATATTGTTTTTCTGGCGCAGGCTGAATATTCTAATTTTTCTGGCGATGTTAGGCTGAAAATACTCTTGTAAATTTTCGTAGATTATAGCTTAAAACATCTCCGTTTTAGAATGTATTGGGTTATCAATTACAAGTGTTTGGTGTCTAGATCTGAATACCATCTTAAAACTATACAAATTTATTACATGTACCGTTCATCGAACTGTCATCAGCATGGAACAGTTGGCTTGTGCAGGATTTTATCTTTTTATTGGCTAGCTTTGTCGTTTAGAGAAAGGAGAAATTCTAAACGGTTTTGTTAAAAACGTATTGTATTTCCCATTTTCAACACAAAATTATATTCTTTCCAAAATCTCAGCCTCGGGTTAATTTTTAAGATATTCCTGAAATTTCACAAATTTCAGCCTCGATATATCCTTATAAAAAATATATTCTTATAAAAAAGAGTGTAGTCGGCGTGGTTTTTGGGCGTGCGTACGCAGACTATTCAGAGAAACTTTAACTGGCATTTTGCGCAACGAGTTGCATGCCAGGTTGTATGGTCCTGCCGTGCCTTAAAACTAGCAGATACAAAACTTCACAGCTCCAAGGTTTAATTCAAAAAGTAAGGAAAAATCCGTCGTGTGGTTTTGTAAAAATCGAGGTTTTGAAAATATTGATGATATCTCGATCAAATGTTTTTACTCCGACTAAAAAAAAAATAATGGCATGCATTTTCTATGTTTTTTATTTTCAAAAAGCGCCACTCAAAAATGTGACCCACGCGTAAATAAACAGGTGAACCTATTACACGGAAAGATTAATCGTCGAGTGCGACTTTGAGTGTCAGCGAGAATGGGCAAAACTTAAACTTTTCTTCATCAATACAGTTTTCATTTCATTGGTTATGTTGTGGTTCAATTTTATTCTTAGTTCAATTTTATTTTCCTTTGTTTTTAACTCATTATCATATATTACCATACTCAAGAACAAAGGAAAACAAAATTTGAACCAAGGATGAAATTGAACCACAACAATTACACCAAAGCAGACAGAAATATCAAAAAAGTAGTTGTCTTTTTATGGCAGGGAATTCCCAACCCGTTTTATTGATTTCCCTCGGGAATTCGCACGTTTTGTGTCTGCAAGTTGACGATTTATTTATTTTCATTTGTATATTGTTTTAGAATACAGGAAGGCAACCTCACAACAAATTAGTTGACAGGCGCTGGACTCGCATAATTCACAGTAACAGCATGCATACAGTTTAGCTTAAACTTTTATCGAAACTGGACAACTTGAACAACGCGAGTGCAATTTTCAAGAGTAACAAAGTGGCCATGAATGACAGTTTATGAAGTCATTAATTTTTAATCGCAGCCATTTCACTTTATGCATGATAAATTGGTTTTTGAATAATAAAACAAAGCGGAAAATGACACAAAGGTTGTTGCCGAAGACGAGATTCGACATACCTTATTGTAGGAAATTAACGCTTCGTGAAATTAACGCGAATTTTCCAAATTCGCGTTGATTTAAGTCGCGTTAACTTTTGTGAGCGTTAATTTCCGCGCCCTTATTTTAGTGGAGCGTTAATTTCCGCGCCATTAATTAAGTGGATTGTTAACTTGGACTTTTTTTTTAGCATTGTTTTATCAGGGTTGAGATCAACCGGCATCGTTGGCGCTGAAAAGAACGCTCGAAGTATCGAGATTCGTTTGGGTTTTGGATTTTGTTAACTTGTTAAGAGTGTGTTACAATAAATTTGTTCCAGTTTTCTTTACAAGTTCCATTTCTTTCTGTGGTCGCGTTGATTTCCTTCATTTTGAAATTTTTACACCTCTTTCGCGTTAATTTCCTCTATTGGAAAGTAATTTTTCCTTCACATCGCGTTTATTTAAGGAGGCTCACAACGGTTTCCAGTAATTTCAAGCTCTTAAACTTTGATGGGCCAGTACTACAAATCTTTATCAGTTGCTGCTACAACAATGATATCAAACAAATGTCCAATCATTGCTGAATAAGTTGTGGTCATTTTTATGACGTCACTAGTTACTATAGCAACAGTTTTACCTGTTTCGAAAATTTGAGGTGGCTCTGAAACCGCTCCGGAGAAATTTTTTTAACTTTGCAAAAAGTTGCATCGTAACATGCCAATCATTATTCAATAATAAAAAATGGGGGTCACCGGACTCGTTTTTGAGTTATAAGCACTTAAAGGGAAAATTAAGGGTGTTTATAACAGGTAAAACTGTTGCTATAGTAACCAGCAATGATTGGACATTTGGTCGATATTATTATTGTTGCAGCAACTGATAAAGATTTGTAGTACTGACCCATCAAAGTTTAAGAGCTGGAAAGCGCTGGAAACCGTTGCGAGCCTCCTTAAGTCGCGTTAATTTCCAATACCTTAATTAACACGAGCGTTAATTTCCTACAATAAGGTAAGCTAAGAAGGCTTTTTGAAACTTACCGTAAAATTCTAAAACTAAGCCCTGGTCGTTACATTTGCTCACGTGGGTGGACTTTCAAAAATGTTCGGGCTCAGTTGCGTCTGGAAATTTTTCAGTTAGGTGCATACAAGAATGCCACATGGTAAAATAGCCTTACTGGACAGTTGTTTAACAAACATCGGATTACAGGTCTCTGTGCATAGTCTAACGAAATTAGCTCTACAACAGACGAACTTTACTGACTAAACTTATAAGCTCATAAGCTTCGGGAGAGCTTATTATTGGAAGGATATTTTTTAGACTTGCAGGGCTTACTTTTTAAGGGAGGGGGGATTATTTTTTTGATGCAAATATAAAATATTGTTACACCCGATGGCGGCTTTTTTACTGCTTTGCTGAGCGCCGAGCCATAAAGTAAACTCGTCATTGTATAGCGTAACAGCTAGTAAGGAGCTAACAACATTCTTACCTACTTTTCTAAAAGGGTCAATCTGCAAGTTACTCCACGGTCAGCTGCGCAATGATCCGATATCAGTTGCCCAACATCCGGGTTCTCTTCTTGTTTTATCAGCTGTTCATCGCCACCGCTAAGAAATGTGGGAGTGAATCGTCGGTTTATGGCATGATGCTCCGCGGTCACACCTTTAAAACTCTACAGACTGGAGATCCCTCGGAGTGTGTGCAGGAATGCAATGCTGATGGCAAATGCCAAAGTATAAACTATTCCATTTTTCATGGAATTTGCGAGTTGAATGACCGCACAAAGGAGGCAAGGCCGGAGGATTTTGTCGCAGATCTAGACCGCCTTTATATGAAGAGATGGGCTAAAAGAGGTCAGGGTAGAGGACATTCAGATTTATAACATCTATGCAGAAAAAATTATTTTTCACTCAACGTCTTTAAATAAGGAGTTGTTAAACGTTTCTGTATTATTTTTGTCTCCCCAGTCCCCTTGGGCTCCATTCCTGAGTTGCCCGCGGAGTACTGCGGAGAGATAAAGCACAGTGAAGGACCAGAGACAGTCAGCGGCATGTACTGGCTGTATTCAACACTCACGCCAGGAGAGGTGAGCTTGGGCCACTGTGACATGAGTGCAGTAGATGGTAAGTGTACAAGGCTATAAATCTTTTTCTATGTTTGCCATTATTTTAAGTAAACATTTGAGGGGGAACTGACCGTTCTGCGTCATATTATCTTGTCTTATCTCTATCGGTACATAATTCTTAATGACAGGAAACGGACTTCCTTTATAGACCGTTTCACCTAATTCAGTATATTACCTCATTTAAATGAAACATAATTCTTTACTTCTTGGCTATGACGCACTTTTTTTCTCTTCAGACATAGATGAGTGCCAAAGTGAATTGATGTACGATTGCCATGGTGACGCGGTGTGTCAGAATACAGTGGGCTCGTACAAATGCGTATGTAAGCAGGGCTTCGTTGGAGATGGAAAGACGAGCTGTATTCCTGTGGGTAAGAAATGATGACAAATGCGTGCTTACATTGCATGCCCTTGTCTTAATCCGTAACAGATTGTGGGCTGCGCCCTCTATTCTAAGTAAAAAAATGCTGATAAAAGAGCTGAAAACGTTTCACCATTTTCCCTATTTTGAAAAGAAAAGGTGTATCTAAACTTCGGTCACACATGAAACATTCGTGCAAACCTGGTTCTATTGCTGTATACACAGTGTCACAAGGTACCTGCTAATTGAAATTCGATTATGTGATGAGGAATAAATAACGCACGCCTTCAGCCTGCTAGCATTCATAACGAACAAGACCAAGACTGAGCGCCAGTGGCAATGCTTTCGTCCAGTACTGACGCACGTTTTGTTAGTTTTTCCTTGGACGTTTTTAACTATTTCCACTCCTAATCTTGCAGATTTAGCAGAGGGATGCACTGGGTACAAGTGGTTAACAGACGCTGACAGACATCACACTTTCGCGGCGCCCCAAATCAAATGCGACCGTAATGATATCACCGAGAAGTCCTGGTACCGATTCGGCAGCGACTCTGGGACCCAGATGTTGACAACTTGCATTGCCCCTTATCACTGTAACACGCATGCGCCAGGTTGGTTGTTTAACGGGACGCATCCAGAAATGCACGAAGGGATTGTGTCAAGACGAGTTTGCTTCCATTGGTTAAAGAATTGCTGTCACTTCAAGACTGACATCAAAGTGAGGAATTGTGGTTCGTTTTATGCCTACAAGCTTGGTCCTCCTTCCGGATGTTCGCTTCGCTACTGTGGTGAATGATAACAGCTTCGAGTACCTGAGTGAACTTCAAAAACTTTAACTTGCAAATGGACATTGTTTTGTTAAGTCTTGTAATTGTACAAGCGCAGATTTTGAATCAGCAAGGTTTAAAAGGCAGTTGGGCGGATTCGCCCAAAACAACCTTTTCATTTGTGACATAAAAAGCACTTTTCAATTAATGAATGAACGTGAGAACATAGGAGCTCGTGTTTACGTCAACTGGCCATACAATTCAAGATATAAACCTGAATGAAGATTCGTTGACCACTGAAAACATGAAGCGTGAACGATGCGACCCAATTGTTTCCTGGGAAATCGGAAATAAAATAATCATTGTCTGAAACAGCACAAACATGATAATAAAACAGGTTGCAAAAACCTCTCAAGGAAAGAAAATATCTTGATTATCTGTAAAAGGAATATGACTAAATTTACCAATGCTATTTACCCAGAATACCATTGGGTCATATCGTTCATGGTTTATGCTTTTCACTGGGTCAACGTTTCTTCAATCAGGTGTATTTACAAAAAACAAAAATCAATAAAACTAGGGTTTGAGACTACCTTGAACTGAGCCATAACAAAATGATAAGCGTCTCAGGAACTATCATAATTTGTCTTTACTACTGAATGAATAAGACCCGTATCCAGAGACTGTAAACACTAGTATGGTCTTTAGTATCGTCAATACATTTTAATGAAAGGTGGTGTTGCTTAGAACAGCAAATGGAAGCTTGCAAGATGAAAACAGAGTATAGATGCCCGTCCCTAACAAATTGAGTCAGGAAACAATATCACCAAGCAGCAGTTAAGTTTGTTTTAATCACAACGTACAGAATTGTTGATGGCCGACTGAGAAGTTCTTAGGTAACCTGGACGTTGTAAGTGTAGGTAGAGGGGAGGCGGTATTGCCTGGTCGTCCGGGCTATCCAAACGGTATAGCTCGCGGTAAAGAATAAAGGTTTTCTTGTAGTCTACGCGTCTACCGTAGCGTACGTACGCGTCGACTTAGAAATTTATCAGACCGTGTTGAAAACGTTGCTTCGATTTAAAATTAATATTGGTGTATACTATAATGTGAGATTGTTCCTTGAGTGTAGTGTCGTATTTGGTTAGCAATGTCTACTTTTAATCATAGAATGATACAGCGCCTTCCACCACCTGTTGAAACAAATAAAATAATATTAAAAGGGGAAAGAAATCATTCCATTTAACATAAGGCAAGTGCCTTGAACCATAATGATCTTGATCGAATTTTTCCTCACACTATTAGCGCAAAATGATTGATTGGTTGATTTATTGATTGATTGATTGATTGATTGATTGATTGATTGATTGACTGACTGATCGATCGATCGATTGATTGATTGATTGGTTTGATTGTATCACTGCTTCTTTACTCACTTCAGACAGACGTCGCAAAACAAAGGTGCTGGTTAAAATGGGTACCTACCACTCTTTTCTCCCTTCGGGGCCTTTGTACCCTTGGGGTGCACATTCTCCGGAAAATTTCCCATAACATTCCCCGCGGGGCTGTATCTGGCCACCACGTATTGAGTTCCGGATCCTTCGCCAGCCTTAGCAACACCCATTTCTAGCGATCCGCCCCAAACCACTTGAGTGAAATGCCCGGTGCCGCCAAAGCTCCCAGGGTTTTTAAAGTTGTAATCTTTGATCTCATCGTACCACATCTTCGTGGCTCCGGCTCCGGTCAATTCATAACCTAAATTTGAAAGATTGCAAACAGCTTATAAACTCTCACTTCTTCACTTCTGAAAAGACCTTAGTTGGTGGGTAAGGAGATTGGAAAGGTACTGCGAGGGAAAGAGGGAGCAGGGGTGATGAGTTTAACAGCTACGAAGGAGACTAATAATAATTTGGGAATGATAACAAGATTGTGTTAGAAATCGTACTGGTACAATAAATTTATATTTTTTGTCAGAACAACAACTGAAACGCCTGTTAAAAGAAAATTAGCTCTTAGGAAAACTACTGTGCCAGCATGAAGCGGGTTCGTAGAATGTTTATCGAGGTATCGCCTTACATCAACTGAATTCTGATCCTCTTCTGTTCTTGCACGTTTATTGCGTACCTCTTTCAGCCCCGTAATTTTTACCTCTATTATGGCCTGTTTTTTGTTGTTTCGTGAGCCAGTGGTGAGGCCCGTACAAACATAAAGAACCCGACCCAATTTTCTTGACCCCTTATGTGTATAGATATCTTACCAGACGCGAAAGCTAGATTCTCTCCATAGTCACCAGAACTGTGTTGTAATTTGTTATTACGTAGCAACTCTTTTGCCCACTTCTCGCAATCCGAAGCAAGTTTTGCTGACCACTTCAACGCTGGCGCGCCGTGTTGAGCGCGGAGCTCGTTGTGGTTTTCAAGGCAATCTTTCTGGAACTGGTTTGGCATGACGGCTTATAAAAACTAAAGAATAGGAATATAAGGTGAAGTTATGGAAGGATATAGTGCCACAAGCCTAACTGGCTCCCGGGCTGAGGGCTGAGGCATCAAAGGGTCAAGAAGACGAACCGGAGATTTTACCCAACAAATTCCCCACCCATAATGCATTTATATCGAGATTTATTTTTAGTGTGTTGTCTCTGATTAGTTTTTCCTCACTTTATATGGAAACTGTATAGAGAGGTACAACCTTAATCAGACAGGATATACACACCTCTGCAGAGAAACGTCATCACAATTTTAGACTTATTTCGGTCGAGCGGAGAATGGAACGAGCGACAAGGCAGTCGCCACACGAAAGTTTTATGAACTATATCAGTTCCAGCTAGCAGCTAAACGCGATGCAAATCAAACCTTTTGAGAATTGAGGATGGGTAATTATAATGTACAATGGGTCACAAGTCGAAAAATAATATTTTTCAAGATCACACTTTACAATTCTTTAATCGTTCAAAAGTTTTTCGTCAGAGTGTCAGTTGAGAATTTTCTCAGCGGAGAGATTTTTATCGTATCAAGACTCCAAATAAAGCAATTTTTACTGTTTTATTGAAATGGCCAATAAACTGCTTCCCTCAAGGATACTTAATTTCAGTTCTACGTTACATTTTAACTGGTCGATAAAATTAAAGCAGCTTTAACTGCGTTATTAAAATGCGCAAACTCCTGCTCTGTGTACTCAGTAAGACACGTAGTGTTTAATCGGTAGAGAAATCAAAACAGTTTCATTGCCTTATTGGAATGCCCACCGAACGAGTCCTGCTCTGTGCAATTATTTTTCAGCCACGTAGCTTTTAAATAGGTTGAGATGTCTTCCATTGTTGAGAAATGGTTATCAACTGATAGCTTTTTGCCATTGAAATAAAATAGTTTCAATTGCCTTTTCGATTCCTTGGAAATTTTAGTCGCCGCCAGTCGTAGAGGAAGATTCTGTCAGCGAAGATTAAGCAGACATCGACGAATTTAAATTTCAGTCGAGAGGCTTCAACGCGTCCCCCCCCCCCCCCCCCCCCCCGGCCAAATTCGCCAACAGGGTCTCTTCTCATGCAACAGACACCGCCAATAACAGCTTGTGTGTTGTACGTGACAGGATCATCCAAAATAGCGTGTCTACCCATATGTATAATATGTCATCCGTGCAGTATATTTAATCATAACTGATACTTTCGAGTACTACACTACACTAGTCTGTATTTCATCTGCCATTCATCCAGATGTACATGCATACCGCCCGTTCTATTGATAAAGAAGTGAGATCATGGACTTAAATTTTGCTACGACTTTATACTTCATGTTATGTTTTGACCGATCGGGGCAATGTGTTTCCTGTCGGTCAATAACAAAAATAACAGACGTCTGTCATTGGATTAGGAAAATGTTGACCAAAAATATTTTATTACGTGGTCATATGCAAATTAGCGTGGCTTTAAAAATTCCGAAGAAATGAAAATGCTTTGGTATTAAATTATGAAGACAAAGAAACGCTTTGGTGGTGAAAGCATGATCGTACTGACTTTGCGTTTTGATATTTCGTTAGGCTATAACCAATGATGTTGGACTTCCCAGTAAGCGACTTATTTATTTTTTTTTAGATGAAATAAATATTAAAAGGAGATATGATTCAGCGAGAGTAGGACCTGGTTACATCAAAAGTCACGTCCAATATGGAATAGGAAAATAAATATATATTAAATAAATACTAATAATATACAAAAAATAGTTCTTGCTACTCTGTCTGTAATGGGTGAGTGACTTCGTTAGCAGACATGCTGTCCGATAATGGTTCAGTAAAACAAGTTTATAGGCGATCATCTCGGTATATTCATTTTGTCCCAATGCCCACTGTCGTGAACTCATTCATTTTTTCCTCATTAAATATTCATTGCAGAATAGAGCCCTTGCCATTATCAAATATTGTAGTCTTAGCCTCCAGGGTCGGGTCATTGAAGAGCTCGTAAAATAATAACCGATCTTGAAGCTCTACCAGCTCCGCCCCAAAAAAACGTTTGCACCAGTTCTGAGCTTCCCTCAAAAGCGTTTATCAGAAAATATCATGCATTAAATGCCGGGCGATATTTGTAGAATGTCTGCATAAATTTAATGAGGCGAGATAAAGCAAACTGTATTTGCCTTTAATTTTTGGCTGACATACTCACGATCCGGTAGGAAAAGAAAAACCTTCAAACTTACCTCGAATCTGTAGTTTTTCAAACGGCTGGGCTCTCCGATCCTCGGCTGACGGATTCTAACTATTAGAAGTTATTATTTTTGTTATCGGAGGGATTTCAACACAAACCTCTTCGGCACGAATATTCAGAGGTCATCCGGGGTTCATCTCACGAGAATAGCCGGCAGATCATTGGCCAGACTCAGAAAAAACAAGTTCTCGTTTTTCACGTTTTTCACGTACAGATAGATATCAACTGAGGTAATCCATATTAATGACATAATTAAAGGTAATAAAAAACATGAAAAGATAAAGCTATCCGGTTGATAACAAACACTAAGGGTAAAACAGAAGCTCATCACCTTCTGGGGTAAAATTACCGGCTCTCTATCAACAGTTGCAGAGGTATTTTAAGGGAAAGAGTTTTAAGGAAACGAAGAAAAAAATTCATTTCGCTACAATCCCGAAGACCCTAAAAACTCTTATCAATGTTTACGTCATATCTTTCAGACCCGGCAAACTTGTGAGTTTTATCATCAAAGAATTCCCGAAACAGCAAAGTTGAAAAGGATACCCACGAGCGTTTGAGCAATTAACTGTGCGGTTTTGGGGAGTATTTTGTTTTCAACTTGGCACCGTTCATTTGTGATTTGCGCCCTAAACGTCTCCAGTTCGTCTTTCTCAATCATACTAAATCTTTAACGTTTTTTTAAAGATATTACTTAAGATTATCCTTTCGTGACAAATAATTTATAAAATTCCATTCAAAGAAACCCAACTCTTTTCTATGATTGATAACACAAAACAATAATGAAAGCTTTGTGAAGTCACTGTCATCATCGTACAAATAACTCTACCGAACACGTTACTTGAACTCCAAGCCTGCGAACGCGACGTATTTCCGGTTGTCGTTAGGCTCCGCCGAAAAGAAAAAAAATCGGCGAAGAGCGACAGCCGGAAATACGTTTGCGTTCGCACGCTAGTTCCATGAGCCTCCGTTTTTACTGCTCAGGGACAGACCATGCGCGCGCAAGTTTCAAATGAGAAAGGATGTTGAAGAAGTGTAAAACCACAAAAGCCATAAAAATTTACGGTGAAAATTTTGTCACAAAATGCAAAGTACATTTCGTAGAATAAAATTATGTTAAAAATCTTGCTTTCCTCTGTCAGTTTAAATAGTCTCTTTTAATATTCGCGAGAAATGTTCTAAGCCTGAAGGCGATCAAAACTGACGGTTTACTATGACAGCTGAGCTTGGGCTTTTTAAAATTGTTTCCTGCATCTGTTCATCCTATGACGATATGAATATTAAATTAGTGCGATCGGCTGAGCTTAATATATGATTGTGCAGTGTCTGCTTGGTAAAGAAGTAACTCGAAACGCATTTTTTTTTTTTATTTCCGTTAAAAAAAACGGGAACTGGAAATCACAATTGTTTATAAGAGTCTCACATTGCTGCTCGGCTGCCCAAAGCCAATGACGTTATCAAAGTGATTTATCTCTCAGACTGGCCATAAATTTAATCTTTCATGGCCATGAGCTTAAAAGTCTGAAAATAAGTGACGCAAGAACTACATCTTCGCAAGAGGCGTGTTCATTCGACCATCAAGGCCTTCGCCAAACTCTTCGAAGTCTTACGCCTTCGAAAACTCGAAGTTAACTTGTCAGCGCGGAAGTTGTGCAAACATTCTAGGCTTTCAAGATGAATATGGTGGAATCGCTTGAGCAGCTGTCTTCGGCGAGCGGCAAGAAAACCAAAAAAACGAAGAAACAACATTTCAACGATGGCATGGTAGACGCTGGCGACAGGGAAGCAAAGAAACGAGCTCATTCAACAACAGGTCTGGCGGTGGCAGTGACGTACAATGTGCTTATTTTCGCGTACGCTTGGTACACGAGAAATTACTTGGTTATGATGCTGGTTGTGGCAACATGGATGGTCTGAGGCATGAATATCACAATAAACTGACAGCCCCCATATACAGCGAAGAATTTTCTCGCGGTTATTGACGGTTAAATTGCACATGATTAACAATGATCTACAGTTGAACAGGAAGGAAAACACGTGATTGAAATTACATGCGGGCATTGCGTTGTATACAAGTAATGAACTCAGGACAAAAATGTAACTCGATTTGACGGAATATTTGGTCCCAACTGTCGTCAGTATATCTTCCAAAGAGGTATTATAAATTAAAACATTTTTGAGACGTACAAACCATTTTAAAGAGCGTAAAGAGACACTGTCATGCCTGAAATATCATATTTTACTAGTTGTACCTTTCGGCAAGTGCCAAAGAGGTGAAATTACTTGTTTTCTATGGAACGTGTGCAAAGCTACCTTTTTGTGTGTTGTAGATCCCGGAACATTACACAGAGGGTATTTTGATTTCTCTGTATTCTACGTAGAAGAAGTTTTAAAATGAAAATGAAAAGGAGCGTGTTTACTAAGGAGCCAGTTGTTTTTTTTAAACAGGAATGAGGGGGCAAGGGCAGAGGGTCTTGTCACGAAGTCACGATAGTAAATTTTCGATTTCACCAATCACGAAAAAATCACTAAGATCACTGCTACATTAAACGTAAAACATGGCAAAATAGTACAGTGAAAGTGTCCTTTAGTTTTGCACTTAAGCTTAATCTTGACAAAGTTTCGGTAATCACGTGTAGTGATTGGAACGCGTTTCAACGCCTTATTAAATCTTGACAAGCGGCTGGCAATGACAACACTGCATGAAACATTGAATAACCTTTGGAACAGTGTACTTATTTGTCAGCTTACACCGCCGATTATGCAGTTATATAAAACTATGCTGAACGCAGTGATCAAAGAATAAGGTTGTTGTTTTTGCTTCGTCAGTGATTTTAAATAACGCAACACTGGTGTTCAAGGACAATTTTTGTCCTGTAAGATGTGTACAGCAATTTCTCTGTTTCTTTGATTTCAAGTCTATCAAGGACGTGTCAATCGACGAAAGAACACACTGGTTCGAAATTGAGAAGTGAACACGCTGGTTCTGAATTGTGAAGAACACGCTGGTTCAGCTCAGGTAATAAATCGAAGAGCGAAGAACACGATGGCTCTAACCAAAAGTTGTGCGTATCGCCCTATTCCTTAATCAGCTGCTACTGCGACGGGGAGCAAGTTCCAGCACACAACGGCTGGAACGACGAGGAGCAAATTCCAGCACACAACAGCTAGAACCACGGGCGAGGAGCAAATTCTTGCACACAACTGCTTGAAGTCCTTGAACTACGAACAGCAAATTCTTGCACACGACGGCTTGAACGACGAGGAGCAAATTCATGCACACAACAGCTAGAACGACGAGGAGAGAATTCTAGCATATGACGGCTCGAACCAAGCGCGAGGAGCAAATTCTAGCAACTCCCAGACACGGACGAAGCACGAGGAAAGCAGCGCGACGTTCGGACCAAGCACGAGGAATAAGCAACGTGACGTCACTGCCTAAATATGAGTGTGACTTCACTGCCCAAATATGGAGTTTTACTTACACCCAGTGGTAAAAGCAAAGAAAGGAGAAAGAGGAAAAAGTGACTAAAAAAGGTTCAAATTTTCACCAGAAGGGCAACTTTGATTTCTGGACATCCTGACCACAAAATCAATCACAATCCACTTCCATCCTTGTAATCCTGTACTTCTTCCTCAAAATAACTGTTCTATCTTGATTTGTGGGATCGTTTTATCAAATTTATTCGTGTATTTGGTGGCATTTGACAATACACTGAGGTAATTAGAAAATATTAATGATCGGCCGTGATAGTGTCCCTTTAAATCAGGTTTTTAGCAGTCTTCCTGGAATCGAATCGATATGAAAGTTAGGGGATATGATTTATTGCTTGGGGAAATCAACATTGCAATCTAAGATAAACAAAAACCTTGCACGGCAGCAAGCAAAATCATTAGTGTATCACCATTAAGATATACAAGAAGGCAAAAAAAAAACATGTATGTTTGGTTTCGAATAAATTGCAAAAGCATAAAAGCACGCTTGAACTAGACAACATTATTAAATAAATACCTAAATTACCTTTGTGTACACTTAACGCACATAAATTTAAGAACGTATTTGTAGCCTTAATCAGTGTATGACCGGCCATTTTCACTACTAGCAGAATGGTGAACATAACTGGGAAATGTACATGAGAAACACAAAACAAAATCAATGTACAGTGACCGATAGAAACGGTAACTGAACTAAGACTGATAGAAACAAGAGAAAATAGTGCAAATGGCTTCTCAACTCTCTCAGAAACGATAAAATATGAATTGCCATTTATTTTAATTTTCTTCTAACTGGCTGCATTTTCTACCCAAGCTCTGCCCCGAACCCTAAGCTCGATCACTTACTCCAATCCGGAATTTGTGGCTTTACGCGCATCAAGAGGATTTTCCCTGCTACTACTTCTCTTTTCCCCGCAAAATAACCCCAAGCTGCTAAACCTAACCCTATCTTGTGGACCTAAACCATTTTAAAAAAGTGTACATATCCGGATATCTTGGCTTGACTGCACACCAATCCCATGGGAATAGTAGATCGCAAGAGGATTGTCTTCACCACAACCCCTCAGTTCCTAGAAAAATAACCCCAATCTGCTTACACTAACCCTTGCTTTTAGTCCTAGCTACTAAGCTAAGTGTTCTTATCCACAAGTTTTGGCTCGACGGGGCATCAATCCAATGGGAATGGTAACTCACAAGAGGATTTTTCATGCCACATCATCTCAGTTACAAGAAGCTTAAAGCCAGGCTCGTAGGCAATTTTTCACCGGCAATAAGTCTCTTAGTTTCAGTTTGGCTTATGGGGTCATGTTCGTCGCGAGACAACAGAAGCTGTTAAGAGGTTCTCTGTAAAAACGGACTTGCTAGGTCAACCTGGCTTGAAACATAGATTTTGCTCATTTCCTTTGTGTTGGAAGACTTTTACGTGTTCTGATACTAAAACCAAAATCCGCATGACCAGATCCTTTACATGCGAAAACGGATCATATTCAAACTTAAAACTTCTTAAAATTCGTTACTGACTTTTATTTTGCCAAAATATTTTTTATTACAAGAGTAATACTTACATCATCATCAAAGAGATTTTCGTATATATGGATACTTGAATACAAGGTTAATCCGTTGTTATTTTTTGATTTTTTTTTCTTCCTTCTATCATAGTTTTCTGTTCACATGGTAGTGCACAATTTTCTGAGTTCGCTCGTACACAGGTTGCCTCATCGGGATTCATCTCTGGACCTATCATAACCACATTCCCATGAGGATAAAGGTTTGCGTCTGCTAAGGTAAATATCATTGTCTTCTTTGTCATATAATGAGTCTATATTCGCTCGTTCAGCCATTTCACTGCCGCCTTCTAGTCGCGAAGAAAACTGTCAAGAGAGGGCCATACCAGGCTACAAAACAAACAGCTGTAGAGTTTAGAAAGACCCTAGTTCCAGTAGTGAACGGTACTCTATTATTTGAAAGACAAAGTTTACAAGTAAACGATACACGGTTAAGAAACGTTTTAAATATACTTAGAAAACACAGACGAAGCAGTAGTATTTGTATTCATTATAATATAAAGCGAACATTATGGACCGCACTGACAATAAATAAATCACTTTATTTAAGTGTCAGAGTATTTAGCACTGTCGTACTAATTGTGGACACTGTAAATAAGCAAACAAATATTACAAACAGAACAGAAATTTGTTAAAAATCCCAACTGGTAGGAGGCTGACCAGCTGGCTATTTACAAAGCGTGAAGGAGTTGAATTCGGGACCACCGAAGACAAATCCATCTAGTGGCAGGGAGAAGGATTTGAACCCGGGACCTCCAGATTACAAGTCCAGCGCCCTAACCACTAGGCCACGCTTCCTCCTTAACAAAATGTGCGGGCTCATTCCTCGAACAGCGGCTGGTAATCGAGCCTACGTCGTTTCTCGGCTAAACAGATACTTTTGGGCTCTGGCTGGGAATGGTCTATCGGTAGGGGGTGGAATTCATTCGGTAAAGCATCTCTTTGGCTTGCGGGATGGAATTCCTTGGTAGTTTAGAAGTTTAAGCTGTAGTAGTTAATTGCTCCACATACATAACAGTCAATTTGATCTGACGGTCGACGTAATCGAAAAAGCTTTACTCCATTGGTTGCTTGCATATGTGATTTCATAAGCAAAATTATTTTTAGTCTTACGTCATGCATGCAAACACAGTAACGTATAGGACATTGAGAGCGGAGCTTTCCTAATGCAGAAAATGGACTTTCGAGATTACAAATAATGAACTTTGATTAAGAAAATGGAAAAAGTAAATAAAAATTAATTTTTTAGATATTTAGAAAATTGCTCAGTGGAGAACCAAATATTCAAGTTTTATAGTCAAGTGGCAAAACTTCCGAGAAAATTATTACTACGCGACCTAGGAAGTTTAACTACTAAATGGAATTTCGATCCAAGATTAAGGTACAATTTCCAAATAGAATAGAAAAAGAATTTCCACTTGGACATAAACTACTGCTGGTTTTTTTTTTAAGATTTTAAAATGCGGAAAAAAATAAACACAGAAATAACTGAAATGCCGAAAACTCTCTCGTAAGAAAATGTACATATTATATAGGGAGTCCCCACGCAATTAATCAATGTATTTGTCTGTTTTACTTGCATGTATCCACAGCACCGACTCGAGAACAAGTGCTAAAGCGTCACCTCTACAAAATAAAATAAATTGTCTTTGTTAAGACACGGTAGTTATTGTTAGAGAAGAATTGGAATTTTTTGGAAGAGAGGGGAAAATTCGCAGAACGCGAAGAACAATATCCTCGGTGCAAGGAGGAGAACCAACAACAAAATCAACCCACATTGGTGGGAGTCGAGCGCTCTCACCACTGCACCGTCCCTGCTCCCCTCTTTATCAGAGATCAATTGTGGAACGAAAGTTCCAGTTCTAAACTCAGCCATTCTTGCACTTTTTATTACACGCATTATAAGCTTGTAAGCCTACATGCTTCAGAATGTTAATTTGCGTAGATGTTATTCTTTTCAAAACATGCCAGAAAATTTGTTTTGGATTCCTTTACGTCGAGCTTAAATGCATGAAAAATAATTATTAGAATTGCATGCGCTATCGCCTTGCCTGAAGCGAATACCGTTTATTAGTCTTTGTATTGTTCCCTACTTTTTCGTTAATCACATCTCGTATAGGATGATCATCTTAATTTCAGTAAACGCGATTGGTGGACGAGCAATGCAGTGAGTTTTTGACACTTTTAGGGGATTTTAACCCAACATCATTCAAAAGAAATCGTGTCGCAATGATGACTCAACTGTGTTATCCTTTTGATCATTAACATGAAGCATAAGTCAACAAATCAAGCACTCTGTAACATCCACTTAAGCAAAACGGTTTTAAGGTTGAGATTAGTCAAAGAAAACATAACACACGCAAACAGACAGTAGAACACGATAATTATAATAAAACTTAATACGTATACTTGATTTAGATGCGAACATACTTGACGAGACCTTAGTCCGAAGCAAGAGGTAAGTAAGGTAAGTGTAACAGATAACAAACTCTGCGAGTTCATTTACGAGTTGCAATAAATTTACATGATAAAGAGAGCTGACACCACACGCTAAATAGCTCATTCAGCATTTTTGAGTTTTTAAACATATGTTGGGCAATCATTAATACTTCTAAATCTTCCTCCAAGGCTTCATAATTCTCTTTTGTTAACTGAATCATACGAGGATAATTTACATGAGAAAGGTTTTTTACATTGCGCTTCTTGAACGTTGTCCGAATTTTTGATAAACGTGCGATGAATAGCGCAAAATGATTTTAGATTTTATTTCTCAGTCGTGAATTCATTGACAACAGATTTGAATGCCGATAAATCGTATAAATTTAACATTTTACATGTTATTTGACATGGCATGAAATGGAAAACAGTATGCCCATTACTTAGTTAATTTAAAAATCAGTCAGTTTTTAAAATTAACATATATCTATGAGTCAGTACACACAGCACATATAATCGGTACAAACGTTTTTCCGTTAACTTACTAGGATTAGCAAGTTAACGGAAAATTGCGTGTAAAATTGAACATTGCGTTAGCTTTGCTTGGATTTAATCCAGAAACAATTATATGTGTTTGTACAAACTTTACAGGAAGCTCAAACAAAGAGCACATATTCGGTATCAATTTGCAAGCTGAGTACATCTTTATTCGGTGACTGAATAATCACGGTGCTAATTATATCATACTCGTGAATAAATAACGTATCCTCTCGAACTAATTTACGCTCCTAGTTCAGGTACGGAACAACACAAGGCTTTGTTCAGTGTGCGCTGTAGTTATCCGCTTATCATGTCGGTGACACTTTTCTTCCTCCTTTTGGCAGCCGTTGGTTTGAAAGCTCAAGGTAAAGTAACTAAATTGATGGTGTAAAAAAAAAGAGAAGAACAATAGCCAGAGCAAACTGTATTTAAAATTTTTCATCTTTTTTTCCTTGTAACGTGGCCTATAGGGTCACCTCCAAAAAAAATCGTCAGGAAACTATGCAGAAAGCGTTTTCATTTTTTAACAACTTTGTTTGGTTTAAAAAATACACATGAAGTTGAATTACCGTGATTGGGGCGATGTTTGAACGCGATTGATCACTACTTGACCTACTTCCTCAGATGGATTATCTCTACAAAATTGGCAACAGGAGAATTGCTAGCAATTTTTTTTTTAAATAAATTAGTTAACAATACCGGGGAGTTACAGGGTCAGAATCTTTCAGTCGTTTTGCAAACTTGGTGCATCTTGATATCGAGGGAAGTTCCAAATGGTAGTTTCTTTGAATAGAAAAGTTATGGAAAATAATGATTATCCGTACGATGGCAAACTACATAGATTTTCATTGAATGATGTGATATCAAGATCTTTGCTGCTCCCCTTTAACTCGATTTAAGGCTTAACACTTGGTTTCCACTTGGCTTCAATTTTAACATAAACTGTTAAACGCGATCCATTCGCGATCCATTCGTCGTTAACGAAGATTTTGAAAATCGCACATTGCCAAAAAGGCTCGATATTTTGAACTATATAGATTTTCATTGATGTGATATCAAGATCTTTGCTGCTCCCCTTTAACACGATTTAAGACTTAACACTTAATTTCCACTTGATTTATTCGTCAATTTTAACAGTAAACTGTGTATGAGTAAATAGAGGATAATACATGGTTTCGCGGAGATATGAAATTTATCTTCGAGTGTTCAAATCGATAGCTCACGAGTGAGCGCAGCGAACGAGTGAGATATCGGATTTGAACACGAGAAGATAAATTTCATATCTCCAAGAAACCATGTATTATTCTTTTTATTATATAAACCTACTAATTACGATGTTTTTGACGATTTTCCGAAGATTTCCGACCATTTCCGAAGATTTCCGATAATTTTCAAAATGTTGTCCGAAGGTTGTACGAATGTTTCCGAACATTTCCGAGAATTTCCGAAGTTTTCCGAAGATTGCCGAAGATTGCCGAAGATTGCCGAGGAAGATCCGAAGATTTTTCGACTTAATATCGATTTACTTTGGCTAATTCAGCATTGGAACATGGCAAACTCTGCAAGCTGATTGGTCAAAAATGATATCACACATGTGTGGATATCATTTTTATCCACACATGTGGGATACCATTTTTCTCGATTTGCTACCACTCGCTAAAGCACTGCAGTTTATATAATAAACAAAGAATATTACACAACAGTTAACGCGATCCATTCATCGTTTTTTTTTTTTCGAAGATTCTGAAAATCGCACATTGCCAAAAAGGCTCGATGTTTTGGAATTCATCTGCGGATAAAATGTTTCGTTTCCCATTGACTTGTCTCTCTCGTAAAAGTGGGTAGTTTGGTTCACAGGCAGTATAAAAAAATATTGAAAAATTCGAATTGTGGGAACCTGAATCGCTTCCTTCCCATAAAATTTTGCCGGAAACGAGTCCTTGTGGAGCAGACAATGAATCAAGTAACTTATGATGATACCTTTTATTACACGTTTTCAAACGATTGAATTAATCGGTCAAGTTATGGGGAAAGAAATATCCCATTGGCATGGCCGAACGAAAAAAGAATTTTATTGTCCTGTGAAACATAAAGCATGAAGGACAACTGACGAAATCTTTTCTGTAAGCTTGTAGAATCTAATATAGTTAGAATTTTTCAGTTATATCACCAATTAATAAGTATCACTGCAATGTTTTAAAATTTCCTTTGACATGTGTTCATCCTCTCACGTTTAATATTTAGAGTTTGCCAAGTTATTTCATAACATAAAAAAACGCAAACAGTGAAAGCGACGAATAGCTAATCATAGTCTTTAACAACCGATTATTTGGAAAGCTGGTTAAATGAAGTAAAACATTAATTAAAAATCATTTAAGAACAGGATTTTTATTTCTGATTTTCTCTGAACACAAAATATCACAGTGAAATAATTAAACATTTAACTTTATAGTTAAAGACAAAATTTTTCACAAAGAATACTGAAAGAATTATTGTGCACTCATTCTAAATTACTCGGTTTTGTCGCCAGGTTATCTAAAATTTGGCAAAAGTTTCTTAGAACAGTATTTCAGGTCCGAATTTAATGTCAAAATTTGCGTAGAATTTAAATTCGGAAAACTGTATTAATTGCACACTCTGAAAACGAGGCAAATATTTTACTGTTTCAATCTAAGCTAAGCACCTTTGTAGAAAGTTTTCTTAGTTGTGCTATACATTATTTATAACGTTACGCACACACTATATTTAAATGTTAAGTAGGCACTTAGCGTGCTCTATTGGTAATCCGCGAATCTGATTGACTCCCCCGGTTTTGACTGTATGCTAATAGAACACGATCATTCTTCTGGATATCGCTTAGGTTTTTCGACTGCCATTATTAAGTGTGTCTATATGAAGTCTAGTCAGCAGATAGATCTGTATTCTCTAAATTTCGTCAGTTAAATATGTTTTATTGCAAACACAAAAGGAAATCGTGACTTTGATACTTTCTGAAATCATAAACGTCCATTCAAACCTGCTTTTGTGTGGGGATTTGCCCTTCTTGATGAAATTGTTAACGCTTCTTATTCTCGTAGTGGAATTAGAAAAAGAAAATAAGAAGTGAAGTGAAGTGAAGTGAAGTGAAGTGAATACTTTATTTACCCTCGGATTGTAGAGTAGCTTTAACAGCTAATGTCTCCGAGCATTTCAACAGCACAATGGGCAAAGACCAGTCCACAACACCGGGGACTCCGTGCTTTACTCTTTACGATGTGTGGGTTCTTTAACGTCCCCTGCTGACCATAACAGTGAATATACAGGAGACGGGGCCTACGGTTTATCGTCCTTATCCGAGAAGACTAGAATATCTAACCATTTGCAGATGCCATTGCAAAGGCAGCATATTCTCCTCAGTTATTTTAAGACCCTGAGTGTTGGTCCGGTCTGGGGCTCGAATCCGAGACCTCCCGCACGGTAGTCCGACGCTCTACCACGCAACTGAGCTAACCGGTCGGCTAATCCTCATTTTTCTGACAATGTTATCCTGCTGCGTATATATTATTTCTTTACACCTGATATACCACTCGCCTTACCTCATGTTTTTAATTGAGCAGTAGTTCTCAAGCCACTGTTTGAGTTTGGCTTACTTATTAATATTTCATTTTTATTATTTTCGAACAGACGATGGCTGTGAAGTAGATATTGCAGTACCAGGTAAGTGAAAGAGAGAAGAAAGAAGAAAGTGTTATGCTTGCTCAATTTTTCTTTCCCCCAGAGGGGAGTAGGGAGTGGAGAGGTGTAGTACTCTATGTAAGATACAAACGTATCAGCTGCTGGGCAGTGTATAGTTTTTGGGTTTGTTCTGGTCTGCAACGCACAAACTTTGGCTCTTTGGTCAGAAATATGTAATGTGGCTTAGTCTTCAAAACATAAATCTAAGACAAAGAATAAACCTGAAAGAAAAACCCTCTTTGCGATGAACGACAAATGGCGGATTGTTGAGTCTACTGCGCTTGCGCTTTAGACTCTGTGTAGTGGAAAAAAAGCTGTTAGCAATCCCAAGGGAATGGTTCGGGATCGATACTCGTTCGGTGTAATTGTGCTTAAACAATAGCCCGCCTCATTGCGGGCTTGGTGCGGTGATCGTAATCCAATCAGGAAGCAAGGATGTTGTTAACGAAGCAACGGTCGAACGGAGCTCGAGCACGACACGCACTTGTGAAAGAAATTGTCATGTATGTAATTGGAATAAATGTTTTACAGTGCAAAATAATATGAATCCTCGTTTTCAAGTGTGAAGCCACTAAAAATGTTCTCTTTCCAGCTTCATGTTTTTTTATAATCCGTGGGAAACGCAACGTGAAATCGACATCTTTTGATGAAAAGATTCCGGAAGTGACATTTGTGTTCATAAACAAAAAATAACTTTGAAAAAAAAATGAAAAATTAAATAAAATTGTAGTCAGCAATTGATTGTTCAATTCAACTGAAGCAGGATTTCATTCACAGAATGCAACTTTCATTAAAAAGAGTTTTCACCATTCAAGATTCAATCTGGAGCTTGAAAACAAGACAGTGTAATCAAATTACATTTCGCGCAAAATTTGCATAAATATTGAAACTTACCAAAAGGTAGTTAAGACAGAATGAAAACTCGCTTTAATAGTTATTGAATTCCGATCTGATTGTTATTTCCATGTATTGACTATTTGGAAGCTGTTCTCAGTCATGAAAACGAAACTCTTTCATTCAACTGCTTGTAGTGTTTAATAGACGTGAAAATATTTCGCTAAATTAAATTACATTCTGCACGCAATGTTTTCTTTGCTCTCCTGTGTCGAAACGTTAAGAGGTAATTGAAATCTTTGTTGAGCAGTATTGCATAAATTGCAAAGGAATTGAAAAAAATATATATTTTGGCTTATTTTGATGTGATTTAGGATATTTAGAATACTAAATAAGCGGCTGTATCTTGTCTATCTATGGGGCGCGCGGGCGGACCATTATTTCTTTGGAAGCAGGGGGATGAAAATTTTTTCAAGACAAACAATTTCTTTTCTGTATCGTTGTCTGTGAAAACATTTTTTCCGGTGTCATCTTCCTGCAGACAATTTTTTTCATGCCTGCAAAAAATTTATTTGGGGCTTTTTTTGCTTTCGCAAACAAATTTTTCAGGATTCCCCCCCCCCCCCCCCCCCCCCTCCCCTCTAAATCTGTACGATCTTCCTATGGTCTACAACGCACTTATCTTTTAACATGAATAAATGTATATATAAATATATATAGTTAAGAGAACAAATATTATCGACTTCTTCTGAACCACTCTTACTACCAAACCTCTGCTACACCTCTTGCTCTGTGCCGTAAATACCGAAACTACTTCAACATATTTCAACCGCACTAACAATCCATGACGCATTAGACTCATGTACCCACTGGGTACTATTTTTTATAATTATAATGAAGCTGAGCTTTCTCTTGCCGTTTTGTAAAACTTTGCCGATAATAGTGACTTCGACTATGAAAACTGATCACGTGCGCGAGTCACACCACGGAATGACGTCATCTATGCGTCTATCAGCCATTAGTATAACCCAACTAGTGGACTAATGCAAATCCTGCATTTTGATTGGCTAGTCATCGAGTAGCGAAATTCGTGACGCTTTCTTTCGTTTTATTCCCAGATAAATCTTTCTTCAACTTGCATTTGCTAATTGCAGAAACCCATAAGGGTTAAAACGTGTAACTCCCTATGACGCGCATTGTACAAAGCGTTTGAACATTCGTTGCCATTAAGTACCATATTTGGAAAACCACGAGAAAAAAATCAACCAATCAAAATTGCAATATTTAGATTAAATTCACAGCGCGCGCTAGCGCTCGCTAGATGGCGTAAAAATTCCTCTGTTTCATCGTCATTTACAGTGCGGCTACTATTACCGGGGTCACCCAGACAAAGTTAACCAATCACAAAGCGGAACGGAAACAATCGATTTCAACATTTTTAACTTCAGCCAATGAAATGTCGAATACAGAACAATGAAATTTCAACTTGTTCGTTCGCCACGAAAACGGATCGATACAAATTTTGGCTGTAAGGCACTGAGTTTTCAATTAATTTCGATTGTATCCCTTTTGAACGTGAGTAGTTGTGACAGCAACATTTTGAAGGTAAATATAAGCGATGTTTATGAAAGAGAAATTCGAAACAGGGAAAGTAACGACCGTATTGTTTGTCTCAACTGTTGCGTGGCGGAGTTCGCTCGTGACAATTTCAAGTTTTCTCTACGCCATCAACTGGAGTGTTGGTAGTACCATTTGGAAAATGAATACAAGTAATGCTAGCGAGGGAAGACTATCTTCACGGCATAACCTACCAGTGAAAGCTAAGATTCCAACTTTTTGTGTTTGAGTAAATAACAATACTGAAATTTCAATTTGTTCACTCGTGAAGTCCGTGAAGCTTATGCAGTTTATGCTGAATATAGCCTTAGCTAGCGTTGACGCTTAGAATTAAAAATTTGAGTAGTTTTACATGATGTCAATGAATGTCACTTGTCATGCAAGTTTAATTTGCAAGAATCGATGTCAATCTCTGTGAAAGCAGTGAACACGACGGCTTTTTGTTTGGCAAATTGTGTGGCGGAATTTGATTCTCGAAAAAAAAATCTTAACCGCCAGCCGTTTCACTATTTTCTTGCAAACGTGACAATGCAGGACACAGGACGAATTCCGAACAGGAAAATAGGTTTTTTTTCAACACTGACTAGCATACAAGTGAAATTGCTCTATAAACTTTTCTTTCCGAAATAAATTCCTTCACAAGCTCAGTGTCCAGTTGTTGGTCTCGGAAGAGGAAACCATTGAAGTGTTGAGATGCTAGGGAAAACCGGGCGGTGGTTAAGTTTGAAAATTCAAATACGCCACGGTCGTTGCTTTCCCTATTTCGAACTTCTCTTTCATAAACATCGCTAATATTTACCTTCAAAATGTTGCTGTCACAACTACTCAAGTTCAAAAGGGATACAATCGAAATTAATTGAAAACTCAGTGCCTTGCAGCCAAAATTTGTATCGATCCGTTTTCGTGGCGAACGAACAAGTTGAAATTTCATTGTTCTGTACTCGGCATTTTATTGGCTGAAGTAAAAAATGTTGAAATCTATTGTTTCCGTTCTGCTTTGTGATTGGTTAACTTTGTCTGGGTGACCCCGGTAATAGTAGCCGCACTGTAATGGTCCGGAGAACTTCACTTGGATACTCTTGATGAATTTCTTTAGTTTCTTTGAGTAATTCACGGCGTTTAGGTCGGAATTCAAGTGACTTACCGCAAAAGCGAAAATTTTCTTGCGTGTGTCGTTACGTGTGTAAATCATTCGCGTACAAGCTACTTGTGTTTCCAAATATGCTACTTGGCAAACTGAATGTTCGAACGCTGTGAACGCGCGTTATTCGTTTCAACTCCTTATGAGTTTCTGCTAATTGTTAATTAGTGTGCAGTGGCTGAAGGTCGTCTACAGAATGGCGACATTTTCTCGTTTCTCCGAAGTTTCGGACGAAGTTTAGAAACATTATTAGATAATTCAATTCCCGCGAAGACTTAAAGGAGGAAATTCACCGTTGCACGAGTTTAAAACGTTAAAATTTCTGAATAAACTGATGAGCGTGAGTTCACAACTAAAAGTTTCAAAATGAAAATTCAGTCCGCGCGCGCGATTTTGCCAAAGCGTGAAGTTTAATACTAGTTCATATTGTAGAAAAATAATTAAAAATCATTATTTGAAGGAAAATGAGTTAGAATTCTACTAAAAAAAAATAGTCTATTGGCTCTCAATTTCTATGAGGTGATAGTTGACAACAACAACAACAATCTTTATTCGTGCCCAGAAATGTTTACAATAGATAAATACATACAAAGAGAAAATTTAACAATAAAAGAAATGAGCACAGCCACTTAAAAATAGCTAAGGCTAATCGAGCTAAGTGGCTGGGCCAAGCAGAAAAAAATATTGCAATAAAGTTACAGAGTATAAAAAAAAGAAAAAAACGGGACACGATTTCCACTCTCACACACACACACGCACACACGCACAGAACAACAAAAAGAAAAGTGGATGTGCACACACAAAAATGAAAATAAAGTACCTCAATGTACCAGTTAATAGTTGGAGATAATCAATTCTTTTAAGAGATTTTTGAAACAAGCACGACTCTTAGATTTAAGTGAGTCATCAATGGAATTCCAAACTTTAGCACCGAAAAAACGAATGTTAAATTTGCCGTAATTAGTCCTTGCTTTTGGCCTCCCAAGCTCATAATCTAATTGTTAATTAATAGAAACTGGGCTGTGTTCTATTGGAAACCGGCGAATCTGATTGGCCCTTTCATTGTTTTCTATTCGCCGATAGAGCACAATTGCTTGAAAATACATAAAATTGTACATTTCGGACTTTGGTCCTTTAGAGATTCTGCTTTAACAATTAGACTACTCTATGAGCTCTGCGCCCAGCTGAGTATTCCCTCATAGTCTAATTGTTAAATAGATCATAGGCATTAGTCATTCATAATGCCCGCAGTATCTCGGTTTTTGTATAAAAAAGGGTAAAAATAATCATAGTTTAAGCAGGGTAGGACATTAGCGCTCGCCCACTCGCCCAGGCGAGTGTCTAAACTGCCGGGCGAGTACAAATCACCGATCACTCGCCCGGTTTGGCGAGTACGATTTTCAGCTTTCTACTTTCCACTTTGAAATAATTTATGTTTACCATTTTGAAATCTCCCACAAACCTATCGCTTTGTCGCAATTTAATTTCTGGTTCTCAAACATTTAAAAATAGCTTCCCTTGGTTATCGTTAAATGATGAAGAGACGCTGTATATTTGAACTCACTTAGTGTTAAAATGTGGAGATTTATTCCTGGGGTGTCTAAAATATCCGCTAGCAAGAAAATACCGCTCCTGATAACAGCACGTCAACAACGGTCCGTGAATCTCGCGATGTCGATGTTCGTCAGGGTGGGTGGAGCGGGGTTGGGGGTGGGGGGGGAGGGGGTGTTAATGTTTTCTGTGTTTGTGTAGAGCTAGGAGACTGGGCGAGTGAAAAATTATCTGGGCGAGTGCAGCTCGAAGGTTACTCGCCAAAATGGCGAGCGCTCCGAAATTTTAGTTTCCAACCCTGGTTTAAGGCTTTTGATACCTATGATATTATAAACTATAAACGTTGGACAAAATAGAGATGATGTTCCTGCTTCAGTTGTCTTCAGTTTCTTTCTTTCTCCTTCTGTGATTTTGTCTCTGTAATGTCTACAGTTCATAAATTTGTATTGTACCTCTTTAATAAAACAGCAAAAAAAAAACTCAACTAAATAAAACAAAAAAAGAAGAAAAGAGTCAACTAACAGGCGTTTGTGGAAAAAACGCAAATCTCCCACTTACAGATAAACGTTTCCAATGAAACAATTCCGCTCTCGCTTTATGGAGAACTATTTACACGGTTCTAAATCGAAGATTACCCTATGAGGAACACGCGACTTCCATATTTGGATAAAATGATGACAAAACGTTAGAAAGGTTTCATCGCTGTAAGGGATGTCTTCACTGCAAAAAAATGACTCTGTTTGGGTTCTTGGTGGCGACCACTGACTTTAAGTAAGTGCAAGTGTAGGTAAGGGACGGACCATTATTTTTCTGGAGGGGGGGATGAAAAATATTGAAAAAAATTGTTTGCAGGGCCTAAAAAGACAAAATAAATTGTTTGCAAACATCATATGTATTAAAAAAATAGTTTGCATAGAAGTCAGAGAAACTTTTTCTTAATTTTTTAATTTTTTAACGAAGACTAGTGAGCAGCACAAGGAAAGACTTTTTGTAGTTGTAAGCTTGTCGTTTTTTTTCCGACGCGTGTATATGTTATTGCGTGTTGTTATATTTTGGGGGCCATACGATTAGCGCTAATCGTATGCCCCCCAAAATATTAAGGCGTTTTTTGTAACGTTCGTTTACAGCATATTTTAGTTATTATTCACTTCCATGGGAAGTTGTAGCTAGGCACGCGAATGTGCTATATATGCTGTTCTTTGCTGGTTGTATTCATTCCCTGAAGAAGTCTCAGTTAGAGACGAAACGCGTCGTAAATAAACGACAAGCTTACAACCACAAGAAGTCTTTCCTCGTGCTGCTCACTAGTCTTCATTAAACAATTAAAAAAAAATTACTGCCGCCAATCGTCGTAGTGTACGTCTCAGAAAACGAAAAGATGAGTTCAGAGGTGTTTATTGGTCGCCACCATAAAATATTGAATTAAATAATGATTGATGGCAGCAAAAGCGAACCTCATTTTTGTGTCAGATCGTGGTTAAAAAAGATCGAAAAAAATTGTTTGGAGGAAGGTGTTGTTAGAGGTGCATAGATAAAAAAAAATTGTTTGCAGAGAGAGATTTTTCATCCCCCCCCCCCCCCCCCCCCCCTCCAGAAAAATAATGGTCCGTCCCTGAGCAGTAGTTACAGTGCGACTACTCGAACCGGGGCACCCTGAACAAAATTAACCAATCACAGTGTTAATTGAAAACAAAGGATAGGGACATTTTTTAGCAACGGACCAATGACGTTCTAGGATGCAAACAACCCTAACACTAAAAAATGTCCCTATCCTTTGTTTTCAATTAACATTGTGATTAGTAATTTTTTTTCAGGGTGCCCCGGTTCGAGTAGTCGCACTGTAAGAGGTGTTGAAGTATGTTACACTGCTTTTCCTTTCTATATTTTTAGAGTTACGTATGTCTCAATAAAAATAGGAAAAAAACTGCTTCAAAAAAGTCATTAGTAAATAATAAAGATGGTAAATTTTAAGCTCGGTGATAAATAATGAAGATGATCTTTTTCAACAATGACACGAGCATGGGACAAAGAAAAATTCTGAGTCCCCGACGGGAATCGAACCCATGGCCTCCCAGATACCGGTTGGGCGCTCTAACCAACTGAGCTACAAGAGACTCGTTGTGAGCTTGGCCATTTACTAGGTTGATATGTGACACGCGTCCTGCATACTGCTAGGATCAGCAATGTCGAAATCATCAAGTTTGATGATTGATGATTTCGACATTGCTGATCCTAGCAGTATGCAGGACGCGTGTCACATATCAACCTAGTAAATGGCCAAGCTCACAACGAGTCTCTTGTAGCTCAGTTGGTTAGAGCGCCCAACCGGTATCTGGGAGGCCATGGGTCCGATTCCCGTCGGGGACTCAGAATTTTTCTTTGTCCCATGCTCGTGTCATTGTTGAAAAAGATCATCTTCTAAAAAGTCATTCTTTCTGATAAAGTTCCAGATCCCGTTGCCTTGTACCCTCTCGATGGCACTTCTGGTACCAAGGAAATCAACAATCGAGTAGGAGAAGGAGTCCCAAGTGGGGTTTACCTGGCCCCAGGACCAGATGGAAAAAGTGATGGCTCTCATGAATTCTCGGGAACTGCTAATAGCTACATCGAGTTTCCAAACGATGGCGGCTTGGACGTGATGAATTCGATAACGATGCTCTGTTGGCTGTACCCAGGTGGCCAAAACGGTCCTATTTTCAACTATAGGAACAGTGGAAGTTGGGGGGTTCATTTGTGGGTAGGGGCCGGTCAGCTTTTCGTTCGTTTCACCAAAAGAGATTACTCGTTTACAGATGGCTTGCTTCACACTCCTCTTAAGCCGGAGGATGGATGGAAATTTGTCGGTGCTTCCTATGATCAAGCTTCTGGCGATCAGAAATTGTGGGTTGATGGAAAAATGGTTCAAACGTCAAACATTGGAGCAAATCTTCAACTAGCCACGCAAGATAGCGTGAGAATGGGAGTGAAAATTGGTGATGTGAGGTACTTTAAAGGGAGGATCGCCCAGATGCAGGTCTACAATGTTGCTTTGACACAAGAGCAAATACAGACCATACAAGACAGGATCACACTTGATGGTAACAAATATTCTTTTTTTCTTCACTGTTCTTACAATGCATATGTGACCCTCCACGGGAAAAAAGGGACAAAGGTGATAGCACGCTCACAACACGCTTCCACTTTAAAACAATAGATTTTGATTTTAGCACGCTTTAAGCGTGTTCTGAAACTTGCCTCATTAGTAAATCTTTTGTTTTACAGCACACACTAAACACAATAAAGCGTGCGAGGCCTAAGAAAGAAGCGTAAGCCGTCGAACAGTAAAAGCGTGTCAAGCTTCAAAACAAAAGTTTGCGTGTCAGTTGTAATCATGCGTACAACAATTCGCGTCGTTTAATTAGCTTCTGAGAAATTAAGTGGACCAGCGAAGTATGACATTTTTTTTTGCATAAATATCAGGCACGCAGGCAGGTAGGTAGTTAAGTAGGTAAGTAGGTAGGTCGGTAGGTAGGTAGGTAGGTAGGTAGGTAGGTAGGTAGGTAGGTAGGTAGGTAGGTAGGTAGGCAGGCAGGCAGGTAGGTAGGTAGGTAGGTAGGTAGGCAGGCAGGCAGGTAGGTAGGTAGGTAGGTAGGTAGGTAGGTAGGTAGGTAGGCAGGTAGGCAGGTAGGTAGGTAGGTAGGTAGGTAGGTAGGTAAGTAGGTAGGTCGGTAGGTAGGTCGGTAGGTAGGTCGGTAGGTAGGTCGGTAGGTCGGTAGGTAGGTAGGTAGGTAGGTAGGTAGGTAGGTAGGTAGGTAGGTAGGCAGGTAGGTAGGTAGGTAGGCAGGTAGGTAGGTAGGTAGGTAGGTAGGTAAGTAGGTAGGTAGGTAGGTAGGTAGGTAGGTAGGCAGGTAGGTAGGTAGGTAGGTAGGTAGGTACGTAAGTAGGTAGGTAGGTAGGTAGGCAGGCAGGTAGGTAGGTAGGTAGGTAGGTAGGTAGGTAGGTAGGTAGGTAGGTAGGCAGGTAGGTAGGTAGGTAGGTAGGTAGGTAGGTAGGTAGGTAGGTAGGTAGGTAGGTAGGTAGGCAGGCAGGCAGGTAGGTAGGTAGGTAGGTAGGTAGGTAGGTAGGTAGGTAAGTAGGTAGGTAGGTAGGTAGGTAGGTAGGTAGGTAAGTAGGTAGGTAGGTAGGTAGGCAGGTAGGTAGGTAGGTAGGTAGGTAGGTAAGTAGGTAGGTAGGTAGGTAGGCAGGTAGGTAGGTAGGTAGGTAGGTAGGTAGGTAGGTAGGCAGGTAGGTAGGTAGGTAGGTAGGTAGGTAAGTAGGTAGGTAGGTAGGTAGGTAGGTAGGTAAGTAGGTAGGTAGGTAGGTAGGTAGGTAGGTAGGTAGGTAGGCAGGTAGGTAGGTAGGTAGGTAGGTAAGTAGGTAGGTAGGTAGGTAGGTAGGTAGGTAGGTAGGTAGGTAGGTAGGTAGGTAGGTAGGTAGGTAGGTAGGTAGGTAGGTAGGTAGGTAGGTAGGCAGGTAGGCAGGTAGGCAGGCAGGTAGGCAGGTAGGCAGGCAGGCAGGCAGGCAGGCAGGCAGGCAGGCAGGCAGGCAAGCAGGCAGGTATGTAGGTAGTTAGGCCCCTTGATTCTAGTTACCTTGCTTTGCTACTACTGATCTCTTGAGTGGGAACGTTCTACCCTTTTACTACTTACCATTTTTATGTGTTAGCGTGTCAGAAACCTCTTGGAATGGAAAGACGTTTTATATCGGACGCCCAGATCGCCACTTCTTCTCAATGGGACATCAACCACGCCGCAGTGCAAGGAAGATTACACTTCAAGGCCGGAGGAGGCAAGCAGGGAGGCTGGTCAGCGGGTGCTAACAATCAGAATCAATGGCTTCAAGTTGACCTCGGCGTTGAGACCTCAGTCAAGGTCATAGGAACTCAAGGAAGGAACGCCGCTGACCAGTGGGTCACCAGTTACAAGTTACAATACAGTAATGATGGGATCTCATTTGTGAATTACAAGGACCCAGGAAGCAGCGCTGATAAGGTATTAACATTGAGAAACATTCTTTCTTTAAAACTGTCAATGCATAATTTTAACGGAACAATAAGAGAATTAGAATGGAAATACTGCAGTCTGATTGGCTGAGCTATTGCAAACTATCAGCCATTAGAAGAAACTAAGGCCTGGTTTAAACGTTGCATTTTACATGAGCCGAATCAAATTGCCGAATTATTGCATGTAAAATGCGACGTATAAAACAATTAAATTCGGCAGATTTGAATTGAATGCGAGTTTAGTCGAATATTCGATTGTTCCAGTTTCATTGCCGTTCATAGCTGTTCTTTGCGGAACAACGTGAAATGACCAAATTTTGCGTATTGTGGACAACCTGAACCACGAGGGATAATTTTTGGTTTTAATATTTGGAATTGAACGCCCAGCAATAGCTTAGCAATTAAATGCGACACAAATAAATGCGACGTTTAAAACCAAATACCGAATTTTTAATTCGAGTCGACTCGAATTAGTATTGTATTCGGCGCGTGTAAAATGCGACGTTTAAACCAGGCCTAAGCCGTGTTCTATATTGGAACCCCGCGAATATGATTGGTTCTCCCGCACTGTAAACTATTAAACAAATAGATTATGAGCTCGAGATTTCTATCGCGTGATAGTTCACATGAGTCTGAAATGTCAAAATTGCTGAATAAACTTATGAGCGTGCGTACACAAACTTAATTTACAAATGACAAAGCAGCCCCCGCGCGCGATTCAGCGTGAAGTTTAATACTTGTTCTTATCATTCCACTAGTGCGCCATTTGACCATATTAGGGTAAAAGAACGTGCAAAATATGCCACGTTATTACACTGTAGAACAGGGCAAAAATATGGACTGAAAGCGGAGCGACAAAATGGCTGAGCCAAACTTTAATTTTTGGTGGAATAATAAATCTCTTATTCGATGGTTTAACATATAATAAGAGCGCGGACATTTTGCTCATTCCTCGTATTTTTCCTCGCCCCTTCGGGCCTTGGAAAAATACTACACAACTCACAAAATATCCGCGCGTATTATATGTTAAACCACCGAATAATCGAATCCTATCACCTCATAGGATTTTGGAGCTCATAATCTAATTGTTGATAAGGATCGAAATAAGGAAGTGATCATTTAGGAAAAAAATTGCTCGGATTATAGACAAAATCTCACAACTTGTAGTATACAAAATTAATACAATCAGTTGAGAGAACTTTAATGTATGTTGCATGAGTATAAGACTTTTGAAGCCTTGGGGACGCGGCAGTCAGTCTGTAAAACGATTAATTCAGTGTCAATCGATTTAGCTTCACATGAACTAATTGGGGACACTATAATCTCTAAACAATTTAAAAAACATGAAAGTAAAACTCATGAAAAGAGGACAGAAATCAGAGAACACCAGAGAAATTTAGAAATAAAATACGAGCCACAAGCGAGTGTTTTACAACGTTTTGTTTAGATTTTTACAGGAAACGCTGACAGGGATACCGTTGTATATCACACTCTAAGCTTGTCAAGCAAAATACGTTACATCCGGGTCGTTCCATGGACATGGCACAGTCACATTACTATGAGAATGGAGCTCTTTGGTTGTCCAGGTAACTGCATATGTATACATATATGCTAAATAGTACAATACAACTACAACTAATTAAAGCAGTTTCAGCACGCAATTCCATCCTAGCGGTATAGGTCTTTAATACGCTTTATAAAGGCCTAGAGTAGGAATGGGGTTTAACTGATAGCTAAGAATTTATTTATTTATTATTTATTTAAAGATTTCTCAAACAAGAGACATTTACAACTAAAAAGATAAGATATATAAGAAAAAAAAAAACAAGTGGGAGGATAACAGCAGGGGAAAACTAAATAGCCATATAAAGGCTGTTCTCCCAGATAAAGCTAAGTTACAAATAGATTTACTAATGAAGAGAAAAAAATTAAGCTAGTTACAATTTATTATACAAAGGTAAGTAATATTAATATGTATGTTCATATTACTAAACATTAATTAATTGGTCACCGTTTCACTCTCAGCTGAAAAATAAAGCGCCTTTTTACTGTTAGCTCAGATTTAAGATCAAACATCTACTGATAGCTGAAAAATAAGCTGAAAATTTTACTGATAGCTGAAATATCGCTGGCAGTTAGACTGATAACTAGATCATCACCATCATCATCATTATCATTCACATACTTTATTATATTAAACGCGATAAAAATTTCAAAGCAGGATGCTTGTGTGTACTCTAAATAGTAAAAATTTAAATTTACAGAACAGTTAGTCATCATTAGCCATTTTTCTTACTCCCAAGAAAAATATACATGTACCTCGATAACCTTTAAAATATATGTACATAAGTAGCATTTAAACTCGTGGTATTGTCTGGGGAACGACTAAACGGACTGGCCATTTAAATTAAGCTCCTTATCATAAGTTTCCTTCTTCGCATTGCGATAGAAAGCCGAAAATTGGGAACCGTATAATATGAAGAAACCGCGTTTTATAAGATGGACCTCTGTGGCTAACTGCATTTTTTTTAATAAAGTACGAACTAAATATATCTAGTGATCTTATTGCTCCTTCTGAGGCTGTAAGTCACACTGCACCCCCATATGTATTCCTATTTTAAATCGATGATATTAGATCTTTTTGCTGACTTTCTTCTAAAGAATGCCAAGACCCGCTTGGAATGGAAAGCCGTGTAATTTCCGACGCTCAGATTTCTGCTTCATCACAATGGGATGCGAACCATGCGGCCATACAGGGAAGGCTTAACTTCCTGGCAGGAGGCGGGAAGCAAGGTGGCTGGTCGGCAGGGGCCAATGATCAAAATCAGTGGCTTCAAGCGGACCTAGGCACTATCAAAAAAGTGACACACTTGGGAACGCAAGGGAGGAACGCTGCTGATCAGTGGGTGACCAGTTACAAGGTAGTATACAGCACCGATGGCGCGTCCTTTCAATTCTATAAAGAACAAGGCGCCGACGAGGTATGTCAACTTTTCTTAAATGGCCGTTTTTATGCTAGCGACGAATAAGTCGTCTAGACGCCTTTGACGCCTAAGACATTAGAGGCGTCTGGTGTAAAAACGGGACGCATTTAGTAGACGGCCTAACAGAAGAAAAAATAAAAACCGGACGAACAGGACAAAATGCTGACTAGTTCCAGTCGCCTCTGGACGAGCGTCCCATTTTTAGAAGTTAAGGCTGCCCGTTAAGAGTGTCGTTTAGACACTCTTAAGAAAAGACACTAAGGCCATCAGACGTTAAAGGCGTCTGTCTTATTTAATGTTTTTATGCTAGACATAAAAGTCGTCTCGAGACAGCTTTAACGTCTCAGACGGCTTTTAAGTCTCTAACAAAAAAACGGCCAATTACTTTGTACACCCCTCCGTAACAGACCTGGTGAAAACCGGAGGTGTTTGCCTTTTTCCTGGTGACATTCGGATTCGGTTTCCTGGCCCAGGCGAATTCTTTAAAAAGACTCTTCTTCATCAGTTTTATTCCTTTTGGGTTGTGTGTATATTTTGAGGAAAACGCCATTGAAACTACTAGTGCTCAGCCCCCTCTTAAGCACTCGGCCGTTCATTTCAGCTGTTTAATTAGCAATTTGATTGTTCAAACATCGCATATGATGGTGGTACCCTGTAACAATCAGAAATAAGAGAAATATTAAACATTTCTGAACATTTTACTTACAAAAGATTTAAAAGTTGGGCTCGTTTAGCCCCTCATAACTGTAGTAAGCCACATCAACAGAAGTTATGTTCAGTACACGCATTATTTTGAAAAGGCGTTTGTTGTCGCATTCGAGAGATTAGTACATGTTCATGCGTTGTTAGATAAAATGATGTATTGTGTTGACTTTAAACATAGAGCTCTGGTTTGAAATTTTATTCCAACTGTTTTTCTGCCTTTGTTAATACATATTCAGATTTTTACTGCAAATTCAGACCGAGACACGATTGTGTACAACTATCTGAGTTCGCCCGTAACAGCTCGCTTCATCAGGATTCATCCGTGGACCTATCACAATCACATTTCAATGCGGATGGAGATTTACGGCTGCTGAGGTAGATAATTAGTCAGCTACTTGGTATGAACAATTTCTATTTCCTTTTCTTTGAATAACAAGACGTTTCCTCTCTTCGCCAGCTTAATAAGTTAATTTTTTCCCTGTTTAAAAGACGCGTAAAATTAAGCCCTAAAAATCCTACCCTGCATGCGAGGAGATACCTCAGAAACCTATGGCGCAGTTTGTGATGTCTCTAATTAGTTGTTTCTCGAACGCGAAATTCAATATGCAACAGTAACCAACCAGAGACTGCCTCACGGCTGCCTCGTCCCCAGGACTCGCTCCTTGGTCTTGCGTGGTGCGCTTTGTGTTATGAGATTGATAGTCCCTACCCATCTGCCCCCGCGCTCCCTGTTTTCCCGCCTTTTGGCCTTAACCGTACGGCCGGCGCCTGGGTACGAGGCAGGCCGCAAGGAGCTCTGTAATGTATGCTACGCGCCATGAGCTTATACAAGATACTTTAGGTAGCCAAGATTTAAAATCAATGAGTGATGTTTAGCTGTGGACTCTGCCTTTTCATTATAAATTCAACCATTCCGTCGCAGTTTCCTTTTGTGCTTCCAAACTACTACGGAGCCTAGATCCTGCTAATCTCGACTCTGCAACAGAGTTGAAAGCAATTGAATACATGTGATACAACTAACGAAATAAAAAAGACGTGTGTAACTCAGTGCATTTGTTTTGCTTGTCTCCATAGCACAGAGGTCCAAGCTAAGAAGTTCAGAGGGTGTATGGTGTTGGTACATAAACATTAATAAATCACAAGCTACACAAATGGTTTCCTTGTAAAACCGAAGGACAAAGACAGCTCTTGTTTAACAAAAATCAATTGTGGAATAAAGTTTCCTGTTCTGAACTCAGCAAGGCTAACGTGTTTCGTTTTTCGCACTAAGCTTCCAAAGTTACATGGACATACTAAATTTGGGGTTCCAGAGTTTCTCTTGCGAAAAATCAGTATTGCCATGAATGCATGTGTCGAAAGTAATTTGCGTTTTCTTATGTTTTGCATTAGTACGCTTAGGGATATAGTTTTAAAAATATTCAGAGGTCATTCGGGGTTCATCTCACGAGAACAGTTGGCAGATCATTGGTCCGACAACGTTCTAAAAGCCCAATGTCAAAAAACCTTTCTCATGTAAATTATCCTCGTATGATTCAGTTAACAAAAGAAAATTATGAAGTCTTGGAGGAAGATTTAGAAGTATTAATGATTACCCAGCATATGTTTAAAAACTCAAAAATGCTGAATGAACTATTTTGCGTGTGTTGTCAGCTCTCTTTATCACGAAAATTTATTGCAACTCGTAAATGAACTCGCAGAGTTTGTTATCGTTTACACTTACGTAACTAATTACTTACCACTAGCTTCGGACTTAGGTTTCGTCAACTATGTTCGAATGGACATCACGTATTAATTTTTATCATAATTATTGTGTTCTACTGTCTGTTTGCATGTGTTATGTTTTCTTTGACTTTTCTCAAACTTAAAACCGTTTTGTTTCAGTTAAAAAGTGGATGTTACAGAGTGCTTGATTTATTGACTCATGCTAAATTTGAAAAATTGCCTACGAGCTTGGCTTTAAGCTTCTTGTAACTGAAATGATGTGGAAGAGACAGAGAGAGCCCCTTAAGAGCTTCTGTTGTTTCGCGAGTTTCTGTTTAAGACGAACATGAGCCCATAACCCAAACGGAAACTAAGAGACTTATTGCCGGTGAAAAATTGCCTACGAGCTTGGCTTTAAGCTTCTTCGTAACTGAGATGATGCGGCATGAAAAATCCTCTTGTGATTTACCATTCCCATTGGATTGATGCCCCGTCAAGCCAAAAATTGCGGATAAGAACACTTTTTGAAAGTGGCTCGGACTAAAAGCAAGGGTTAGGGTGAGCAGATTGGGGTCATTTTTCTAGGAACTGAGGGGTTGTGGTGAAGACAATCCTCTTGCGATCTACTATTCTCATGTGATTGGTGTGCAGTCAAGCCAAAATATCCGGATATGAACACTTCTTAAAATGGTTTAGGTTTATTTTTTTGCCTTCTTGTATATTTTAATGGTAATACACTAAAGATCAAGATGCTTGCTGCTTTGCAGGTTTTTTGTTTTTCGTAGTCATGGTAATGTCGATTTCCCTAAGAAATAAATTATACCCCTAACTTTCGGATCGATTCGATTCCAGGAAGACTGCTAGAAACCTGATTAAAAGGGACACTGTCACGGCCGATCATAGAAATTTCTTTTTTCTAATTACCTCAGGGGTGTATTGTCAAATGCCACCAAATACACGAATAAATTTGATAAAAAGATCCCACAAAACAAGATAGAACAGTAATTTTGAGGAAGAAGTACAGGATTGCAAGGATGGAAGTGGATTGCGATTGATTTGTGGTCAGGATGTCCAGAAATCAAAGCTGCCATTCTGGTGAAAATTTGAACATTTTTTTAGTCACTTTTTCCTCTTAGTTGATTTTCTTTGCTTTTACCACTTTAAGCATTTTTCTCTTCATATCGCAAAGGGCAATTTTAGCAAGCTTCAGGCCATTCTTATAAAATATGATATTTCAGGCATGACAGTGTCTCTTTAAAATGGTTTGTACGTCTCAAAAAATGTTTTAATTTATAATACCTCTTTGGAAGATATACTGACGACAGTTGGCACCAAATATTCCGTAATATTGAGTTACAGTTTTGTCCTAACTTTAGTGCTTGTATACACCGTAATGCCTGCATGTAATTTCAATCACGTGTTTTCCTTCATGTTCAACTATAGATCATTGTTAATCATGTGCAAATTAACCGTCAATAACCGCGAGAAAATTCCTCGCCGTATATGGGGGCTGTGAGTTTATAGTGACATTCATGCCTCAGACCATCCATGTTGCCACAACCAGCATCATAACCAGGTAATTTCTCGTGTACCAAGCGTACGCGAAAATAAGCACATTGTACGTCACTGCCACCGCCAGACCTGTTGTTGAATGAGCCCGTTTCTTTGCTTCCCTGTCGCCAGCGTCTACCATCCCATCGTTGAAATGTTGTTTCTTCGTTTTTTTGGTTTTCTTGCCGCTCGCCGAAGACAGCTGCTCAAGCGATTCCACCATATTCATCTTGAAAGCCCAGACAAGTTAACGTCGAGTTTTTTGGCGAAGGCCTTGATGGTCGAATGAACACGCTTCTTGCGAAGATGTAGTTCTTGCGTCTTTAATTTTCAGACTTTTAAGATCATGGCAATGAAAGATGTCAAAGATAAAATTTATGGCCAGTCCGAGAGATAAATCACTTTGATAACGTCATTGACTTTGGGCAGCCGAGCAGCAATGTAAGGCTCTTATAAAAATTTGTGATTTCCAGTTCCCGTTTTTTTAACGGAAATTAAAAAAAATACGTTTCGAGTTACTTCTTTACCAAGCAGACACTGCACAATCATATATTAAGCTCAGCCGATCGCAATAATTTAATATTCATATCGTCATAGGATGAACAGATGCAGGAAACAATTTTAAAAAGCCCAAGCTCAGCTGTCATAGTAAACCGCCAGTTTAAATCGCCTTCAGGCTTAGAACATTTCTCGCGAATTTTTCCAAAATAAAGGGACTGATAGAAGAAAAGAAGATTTGTAATATAATTTTATTTTACGAAATGCACTTTGCATTTTGTGACAACATTTTCACCGTAAATTTTTTGACATACGTCGGCTTATGGCTTTTGTGGTTTTACACTTCTTCATTGCAACATCCTTTCTCATTTGAAACTTGCGCGCGCATGGTCTGTCCCTGAGCAGTAAAAACGGAGGCTCATGGAACTAGCGCGTGAACGCAGACGTATTTCCGGCTGTCGCTCTCCACCTATTTTTTTTTTTCAGCGAAGCCAAGCGACAGCCGGAAATACGTCTGCGTCGCAGGCTTGGAGTTCAAGCAACGTGTTCGTTAGAGTTATTTGTACGATGATGACAGTGACTTCACAAAGCTTTCATTATTGTTTTGTGTTATCAATCATAAAAAAGAGTTGAGTTTCTTTGAAAGGAATTTTATAAATTATATGTCACGAAAGGATAATCTTAAGTAATATCTTTAAAAAACCGTTAAAGATTTAGTATGATTGAGAAAGACGAACTGGAGACGTTTAGGGCGCAAATCACAAATGAACGGTGCCAAGTTGAAAACAAAATATTCCCCAAAACCGCAAACCGTCATTTGCTCAAACGCCACGTGGGAAACACGTGGGTATCCTTTTCAACTTTGCTGTTTCGGGAATTCTTTATGATAAAACTCACAAGTTTGCCGGGTCTCATTGATGTGTCGTAAACATGGATAAGAGTTATTAGAGTCTTCGGGATTGTAGCGAAATAAATTTCTTGTTAAATTTCTTCATTTCCATTAAACTCCTTCCCTTGAAATACCTCTGCAACTGTTGATAGAGAGACGGTAATGTTAAACAACACAGTGCTGGTCACACTTTGGACCTTTTATAATCACGAGAGATTAGCCTCTAGCCCTTAACATTTCAGTTTGTGATCCTGCCTTATCTGATCATTTTGTTGTTCATTGTGATATATCGACAGCTAAACCTAGCTTTGAAAGAAAAGAAATTAAATTTCGCAAGCTGAAGACCATCGACACGGAAATGTTTTGTGATGACCTTGCCAATTCATCACTTTTGATGCATCCACCGGATGATCTTCATCAGCTAGTCACTCTCTACAACTCTGCATTGGTTTCTACCCTAAACAAACGTGCTCCGATTAAAAGGCGTGTCATCACTATTCGCCCTGCTGCTCCTTGGTATACGGAGGAAATCAAAACTGAAAAAAGAAAGCGAAGGAGATTAGAGAAGCAATGGCGTGTGACTCGGATCGTGATAATTTTGCTCGACAGTGTCACGCTGTAAACAATATGTTGTTATCATCAAGATTGAATTATTACTCTAGATTGGTCACTGAAAACTAATGTGATTTGAGAAAACTGTTTTCGACTTTTTCGAAATTGCTTCACCAACACCCAGAAACCAAGTTTCCGCAACATGAAAGTACCGCATTGAAAGTACCGCATTGATAATTTTATTGTAGTTATTTATTTTAATTTATCTTTTAGCTTTTTACTTCTTTTCTATGAATATTAGGTAATTTTTTTTAGCTTTTTTAGTGTTTTATTGTAAATTTAATTTTTAACCTTGTAAATAGCGCCTTTGGACCGATGGGAAAGGGCGCTTTAGAAATGTTATTATTATTATTATTATTATTATTATTATTATTATTATTATTATTATTATTATTATTATTTATTATTAACATTGCGTTAGCTTTGCTTGAATTTAGTCCAGAAACAATTATACGTGTTTGTACAAAGTTAACAGGAAGCTCAAACAAAGAGCACATATTCGGTATCAATTTGCAAGCTGAGTACATCTTTATTCGGTGACTGAATAATCACGGTGCTAATTATATCATACTCGTGAATAAATAACTTGTCCTCTCGAACTAATTCACGCTCCTAGTTCAGGAACGGAACAACACAAGGCTTTGTTCAGTGTGCGCTGTAGTCATTCGCTTATCATGTCGGTGATACTTTTCTTCCTCCTTTTGGCAGCCGTTGGTTTGAAAGCTCAAGGTAACTAGCTAAATTGATGGTGTAAAAAAAAAAGAGAAGAACCATAGCCAGAGCAAACTCTATTTAAAATTGTTAATCCTTTTTCCTTGTAACGTGGCCTATAGGGTCACCTCCAAAAAAATCGTCAGGGAACTATGCAAAAAGCGTTTTCATTTTTTAACAACTTTGTCTGGTTTAAAAAAATATATATGAAGTTGAATTACCGTGATTGGGGCGAGGTTTGCACGCGATTGATCACTACTTCCTCAGATGGATTATCTGTACAAAATTGGCAACAGGAGAATTGCTAGCATTATTTTTTAAAAACATAAGTCAGTTAGCCCGGCAATACCGGGGAGTTACAGGGTCAGAATCTTTCAGTCGTTTTGCAAACTTGGTGCATCTTCATATCGAGGGAAGTTCCAAATGGTAGTTTCTTTGAATAGAAAAGTTATGGAAATAGTGATTATCCGTACGATTGCAAACTATATAGATTTTCATTGATGTGATATCAAGATCTTTGCTGCTCCCCTTTAACTCAATTTAAGACTTAAAACTTGGTTTCCACTTGATTTATTCGTCAATTTTAACATGAACTGCTGTGTATAAGTAAACAAAGCAGTTACCACGATCTATTCATCGTTTTTTTTTTTCGAAGATTCTGAAAATCGCACATTGCCAAAACGACTCGGTGTTTTGACATTCATCTGCGGATAAAATGTTTCGTTTCCCATTGACTTGTCTCTCGTAAAAGTTGGTAGCTTGGTTCACAGGCAGTAAAAAAAAATATTGAAAAATTCGAATTGTGGGAACCTGAATCGCTTCCTTCCCATAAAATTTTGCCGGAAACGAGTCCTTGTGGAGCAGACAATGAAACAGATAATTTATGATTATAACTTTTATTCCATGCAGGTTTTCAAGCAATTGAATCGGTCAGGTTATGGGGAAAGAAATATTCCATTGAAATGGCCCAACGTTTTTTTTTTCGTCCTGGAAAACATAAAGAACGACAATTTACGTAATGTTTTCTGTAAGCTTGTAGAATCTAATAAAGTTAGAATGTTTCAGTAATATCACCAATTAATAAGTATCATTAATACTGCAATGCTTTAAAATTTCCTTTGACATGTGTTCGTCCTCTCACGTTTAATATTTAGAGTTTACCAAGTTATTTCATATTTTAAGAAACGCAAACAATGAAAGCGACGAATAGCTAATCGAAGTCTTAAACAAACGATTATTTGGAAAGCTGGTTAAATGAAGCGAAACATTAATTAAAATTATTTAAGAATCGAACGAGCTATTGAATTTTTCACAAAGAATACTGAAAGAATTATTGTGCGCTCATTCTTAATTACTCGGTTTTGTCGCCAGGTTATCTTAAATTTCGCAAAAGATTCTTAGTACAGTATTTCAGATCTGAATTTAATGTTAAATTCAAAAAAAAAGTTTTGCTATATATTGTTTATAAACGTTAGGCACACATTTGTTAAGACTGTATTTAAATGTTTAGTAGGCACTTAGCGTGCTCTAGTGGAAATCCCCCAATCTGATTGGCTTTCCTATTTTTGACCGTTTGTTAATAGAAAACGATCATTCTTCATGAAATTGTATAGGTTTTTCACCTTTTTCGACTGCCATTATTAAGTGTGTCTATATAGAGTCTCGTCAACAGATCTGTATTCTCTAAATTTCGTCAGTTAAATATGTTTTATTGCAAACACAATAGAAAAACGTGACGTTGATACTTGTTGCTGAAATCATAAACGTCCATTCAAACTTTCTTTTGTGTTGGGATTTGCCCTTCTTGATGAAATGGTTGACGCTTCTTATTCTCGTAGTGGAATTAGAAAAAAAATAAAAATCCTTATTTTTCTGACAATGTTATCGTGCTACGTATGCTAAACTCAATGCCGAATTTAGAATATGAGTTTAAATTAAATTAAATTAAAATTCTCAAGCTACCGTTTGCGTTTGGCTTTCTTATTAATATTTCATTTTTATTATTTTCGAACAGACGATGGCTGTGAAGAAGAAGTTGCAGTACCAGGTAAGGGAAAGAGAGAAAGAGAGAAGAAAGAAAAGTCGCAATCCGGTATTGTGCTTACTCAACTTTTCATTTCCCCAGAGGGGAGTCGGGGGACGGCAGTGAGGAGGTGTAGTACTCTATGTAAGATACAAAGGTACAGCTGCTGGGCAGTGTATAGTTTTGGGGTTTGTTTTGGTCTGCAATAACGCACAAACTTTTTTTTGCCTCATTGGTCAGAAATATGTAATCTATTAATTTCAACTAAAACGTAGAAAAAATTATCTCTGCATCTTGATTATGGCTTAGTATTCAAAACGTAAAACTGAGACAAAGAATAAACCTAAAAGAAAAACACTCTTAGCTTTTAATGTTAAGTGCCTCGCGTACTCTTTGTTAAGAAAAGTGTAAAATAGGATATGCAATTGAAGGCCTGGTAAGGTGAACGATAAATGGCGGATTGTTTATAATGAAGCTGAAATTTTTCTTGTCGTTTTGGAAAACTTTACCGATAATATAGTGACTTCGACTATGAACTCTGATCACGCGCGCAAGTCACGCCACGGAGTGCCGTTATCTATGTGTCTATCCTCTATTACTAGAATTCTACTAGTATACTAATGCAATTGCTGCAATCTGACTGGTTGAGCTATTGAACACTTTATTGGATAAATCAATTCCACAAAGACTAAAAGGAGGAAATTCACCGTTGCACGAGTTTAAAACGTTAAAATTACCGAATAAACTGATGAGCATGAGTTCACAACTGAAAGTTTCAAATGAAAATTCAGTTCGCGCGCGCGATTTTGCTAAAACATGAAGTTTAATACGAGTTCATATTGTAGAAAAATAATTAGAATTCATTATCTGAAGGAAAATGAGTTAGAATTTCACTAAAACAATTAGATTATTGGCTCTCAATTTCTAGGGGTGATAGTTGATTCGGACTTCGGCCTCATAAACTCTCTCGAGCTCATAATCTAATTGTTAATTAATAGAAACTGGGCTGTGTTTTATTGGAAACCGGCGAATCTGATTGGCTCTTTCATTGTTTTCTATTCGCCGATAGGGCACAATATGGCTCGCGAATTACTGAATTAGACTTCTCTATGACTCGTTGACTATTCACTCATAGGCATTAGTCATTCATAATGCCTGGAGTATCTCGGTTTGGTATAAAAAGGGTAAAAATAATCATAGTTTAAGGCATTTGATACCTATGAAATTAACACTGCCCGGGCGTGGAACATTCAACGGTCCTTGAAAAAATAGAGAAAAAAAATAGATATGATGTTCCTACTCAGTTTGTCTTCAGTTTCTTTCTTTCTCCGTCAGTGTTTTTGTCTCTGTAATGTCTACAGTTGATAAATATGTAACGTACCTCTTTAATAAAACAGAAAAAAAGCAATTCAACTAAATAAAATAAAATGAACTAACAGGCGTTTGTCAATTTAAAAAGGAAAAAACGCAAAAGTCCCCCTCACAGATAAAAGTTTCCAATGAAACAATTTTGCTTTCGCTTTATGGAGGACTGTAAACAAGGTTCTGAATCAAAGATTATCCTATGAAAGGTTTCATCGCTGTAAGGGATGTCTTCACTGTAAAAAAATGACTCTGTTTGGGTTCTTGGTGGAGACCGCTGACTTTAAGTAAGTGCAAGTGTTGGTAACCAGTAGTTAAGAGGTGTCGAAGTATGTTACACTGCTTTACTTTCTATATTTTTAGAGTTACGTATGTATCAATAAAAATAGGGAAAAAAATGCCACAAAAAAGTCATTCTTCGTTTCTGATAAAGTTCCAGATCCCGTTGCCTTGTACCCTCTCGATGGCACTTCTGGTACCAAGGAAATCAACAATCGAGTAGGAGAAGGAGTCCCAAGTGGGGTCGACCTGGCCCCAGGACCAGATGGAAGAAGTGATGGCTCTCATGAATTCTCGGGAACTGCTAATAGCTACATCGAGTTTCCAAATGGTGGTGGCTTGGACGTGCCAAATTCTATAACGATGCTCTGTTGGCTGTACCCAGGTGGCCAAGACGGTCCTCTTTTCAACTATAGAAACAGTGGAAGTTGGGGGGTGCATTTGTGGGTAGTGACCGGTCAGCTTTTCGTTCGCTTCACCAAAAGAGATTACTCGTTTACAGATGCCTTGCTTCACACTCCTCTTAAGCCGGAGGATGGATGGAAATTTGTCGGTGCTTCTTATGATCAAGCTTCTGGCGATCAGAAATTGTGGGTTGATGGAGAAATGGTTCAAACCTCAAATATTGGAGCAAATCTTCAACTAGCCACACAAGATAGCGTGAGAATGGGAGTGAAAATTGGTGATGGGCGGTACTTTAAAGGGAGGATCGCCCAGATGCAGGTCTACAATGTTGCTTTGACACAAGAGCAAATTCAGACCATACAAGACAGGACCACACTTGATGGTAACAAACATCTTTTTCTTTTTTATCTTACAATGCATATAGCAGAGTTAGTTATCATTCATGTAAAATTCCACGTTGTTTAATTAGTTTCTGAGAAAGTGGAACAGCGAAATAGGTCATTTGTTTGTGCAAAGGTAGTCTCCGGTTAATGAAATGGAGTAAAACAGAAACTACAGCACACCTCGTGAACTAACAAATAAATTTCCCATTCTTTGCATTTGTAAGTATTGGTATGCAGGCAGGCGAGGTAGACTGCCATGGAGGTAAGCAGGCAGACAGAAAGGCAGGCCGGCAGCTAGATAAGTAGGTAAGCTGCCCGGCGAGAACTTAGCGATCCAGCTAGCTAGACAGGCAGGCAGGATAGTCAGACTGGTATGCAGGTAGCTAGGCTGCAAGGCAGAAAGGCAGGCAGGTAGGTAGGTAGGTAGGTAGGTAGGTAGGTAGGTAGGTAGGTAGGTAGGTAGGTAGGTAGGTAGGTAGGTTGGTAGGTAGGTAGGTAGATAGGTAGGCAGGCAAATAGGCACGTAGGTAGGCAGGTAGGAAGGTAGGTAGGTAGGTAGGTAGGTGGGTAGGTAGGTAGGTAGGCAGGCAGGCAGGTAGGTAGGTTGGTAGGTAGGTAGGCAAGTAGGCAGGTAGGTAGGTAGGCAGGTAGGTAGATAGGTAGGTAGGCAAGCAGGCAGGCAGGCAGGCAGGTAGGTAGGTAGGTAGGTAGGTAGGTACGTAGGTTTGCATTTGTAAGCATTGGTATGCAGGCAGGCAAGTAGACTGCCATGGAGGTAAGCAGGCAGACAGAAAGGCAGGCCGGCAGCTAGATAGGTAGGTAAGCTGCCCAGCGAGAACTAGCTTAGCGATCTAGCTAGCTAGACAGGCAGGCAGGCAGGCAGGCAGGCTAGTCAGACTGGTATGCAGGTAGCTAGGCTGCAAGGCAGGCAGGCAGGCAGGCAGGCAGGCAGGCAGGCAGGCAGGCAGGCAGATAGGTAGGTAGGTAGGTAGGTAGGTAGGTAGGTAGGTAGGTAGGTAGGTAGGTAGGTAGGTAGGTAGGTAGGTAGGTAGGGAGGTTGGCAGGTTGGTAGGTAGGTATGTAGGTAGGCAGGCAGGCAGGCAGGCAGATAGGTAGGTAGGTAGGTAGGTAGGTAGGTAGGTAGGTAGGTAGGTAGGTAGGTAGGGAGGTTGGCAGGTAGGTAGGTAGGTATGTAGGTAGGCAGGCAGGCAGGCAGGCAGATAGGTAGGTAGGCAGGTAGGTAGGTAGGTAGGTAGGTAGGTAGGTAGGTAGGTAGGTAGGCAGGCAGGTAGGTAGGTAGGTATGTAGGTAGGTAGGTAGGTAGGTAGGTAGGTAGGTAGGTAGGTTGGTAGGCAGGCAGGTAGGTAGGTAGGTATGTAGGTAGGTAGGTAGGCAGGCAGGCAGGCAGATAGGTAGGTAGGCAGGTAGGTAGGTAGGTAGGTAGGTAGGTAGGGAGGGAGGTTGGCAGGTTGGTAGGCAGGCAGGTAGGTAGGTAGGTAGGTAGGTAGGTAGGTAGGCAGGCAGGTAGGTAGGTAGGTATGTAGGTAGGTAGGTAGGTAGGTAGGTAGGTAGGTAGGTAGGTAGGTAGGTAGGTAGGTAGGTAGGTAGGTAAGCTGCCCGGCGAGAACTTAGCGATCTAGCTAGCTAGACAGGCAGGCAGGCAGGCAGGCAAGCAGGCTAGTCAGACTGGTATGCAGGTAGCTAGGCTGCAAGGCAGAAAGGCAGGCAGGCAGGTAGGTAGGTAGGTAGGTAGGTAGGTAGGTAGGTAGGTAGGTAGGTAGGTAGGCAAGTAGGCAGGTGGGTAGGTAGGTAGGTAGGCAGGTAGGGAGGTTGGCAGGTTGGTAGGCAGGTAGGTAGGTAGGTAGGTAGGTAGGCAGGTAGGTAGGTAGGTAGATAGGTAGGTAGGTAGGTAGGTAGATAGGTAGGTAGATAGGTAGGTAGGTAGGTAGGTAGGTAGGTAGGTAGGTAGGTAGGTAGGTAGATAGGTAGGTAGGTAGGTAGGTAGGTAGGTAGGTTGGTAGGTAGGTAGGTAGGTAGGTAGATAGGTAGGTAGGTAGGTAGGTAGATAGGTAGGTAGGTAGGTAGGTAGGTAGGTAGGTAGGTAGGTAGGTAGGTAGGTAGGTAGGTAGGTAGGTAGGTAGGTAGGTAGGTAGGTAGGTAGGTAGGTAGGTAGGTAGGTAGGCAAGTAGGCAGGTGGGTAGGTAGGTAGGTAGGTAGGCAGGTAGGGAGGTTGGCAGGTTGGTAGGCAGGTAGGTAGGTAGGTAGGTAGATAGGTAGGTAGGTAGGTAGGTAGGTAGGTAGGTAGGTAGGTAGGTAGGTAGGTAGGTAGGTAGGTGGGTAGCTAGGTAGCTAGGTAGGTAGGTAGCTAGGTAGGAAGGTAAGCTGCCCGGCGAGAACTTAGCGATCTAGCTAGCTAGACAGGCAGGCAGGCAGGCAGGCAAGCAGGCTAGTCAGACTGGTATGCAGGTAGCTAGGCTGTAAGGCAGAAAGGCAGGCAGACAGGCAGGTAGGTAGGTAGCCTGCAAAGCAGGCGGTTTTGCGGAGGAAATGATTCGAAAACAGCGATTACGAACGACCGGCCGCCATTTTGAACGCGCGAACAAGGGAGAAACTGGGGAGAGGAAAAAAGAGAAGGGAAGGGGGTGGGGGAGGGGATGGGGTGGGGCATGGGAAGTACCGCCTGCCCGGAAATTAAATTCTGAAGACACCACCTCCAATCAGCGATCTGTCAGCGATCTGTCAGCGTAGTGTCAAATGTCGTAGTGTCAAATGGGCTATCAAGCGTGAATTGAAAACAAACTCACGTGGAACATGACAGCTCATGGCGGATAAAAGAGAAACTCCAAAGAAACCGGTAAAGAGGGGAAGAAAACCTAAAGAGACCATAAACGACTTTTGTGTAACTGTGCCCTAAAACGAAAATTCGGTGACTTTGAAAAGATTGAATATATTTCAACGGAAAACCTATTCAAAGAATCGAACAGAAAAGATTGTAGCTCTCGACCGCTAGCAGAGCTCTGCGAAGAACTGATCGAAACGCCAGTGGTAAAATCTGACCATTTATCCGATCGTGTTTGCAAACCATGGGGCAGAAAAGTGAGAAACGCTCATGCGGTGAAGCAGCAAGTGTTATCAATCAATAAAGCCAACGACCAGGCTGCAAATTCCAGCGACACCGAGAGATTCAAGCGCCAACTTCCCACTTCGGTGAATTCTCCAGATCGAAGCCCTCGATTCAGGAAAGGCGCGAAATCTACAGACATCAAAACATGTCGTCCGCCCGCTAAGAAAACATTGTTGTTTAGCCAGAGCAAGGAATATTATAATCACGGTTCTTTTTCTGCTCCTGAGCTATCTTTCGATTATCGATAAACGTTTTATTCAAGACTTGAGTTTTATTCAATCAAGTTGGCTTTTACCGGGATGAAAACTTCATAAGTTGTAATACGGCTGTCAACAACAAGCGTGACAGCGATTATGGTATTCGCGGCAAAATTGAAATATGTAGTCATGAAAACAAACACATAAAAAGTTTGTTTCTTACATGTAAGTTTGTGAACGCTCACTACGATCGAATTAAAGTTTTACGGAAGATCAGGGAATCAATGACATTATTTTGTGTGTTATCTTTCGGGAAACGTTCATCGTTGATTATGCAAATGTCGGCTTCTTCCCACGAGTTGTTTACTTTGTTGTTCGGCTAGAAGTTTCGTTTCTTTTGCAGATAAGAATAATTCATTATATCTCACTGTAACGTTTTTCGGTCAGTTTGAAATTGGATGCTCAGATCGCTTGGTCGGCGATCAGTGTTAATATTTGCGGCTTACATGTAAATATTGAAAAGTTTTAAGAAATGAAGCACGCGCATTACGTCCCGCCGTCCCAGACATGTGTATGCGGGGAAACAACTTGACGATCAAAACATTGATTTGGCTTCTTATATATCCGATCTGTGTGGCAAAGTTGAAAGAAATAATAAATATCCAGACATTTGTCGTGTAATAATACCTTTCAAGTATACATATACGTGAATTTTAAACAACGTTCTCAGTCGCTGACACAGCACATTCGACAGGAGTGGGACCTTCGCGCGTCGAGTTGTCTCACGTTGTCACGATTGTTATTTTACTTTTTATCTACGCTTCTGCTGTTTTGCCCTTCGATATTTATTTTCTTTTAAAAAGCAGGAATGCACCAAGCAAATTTGAAAGATTTTGACTTCATAAACAGCCGGTGGTGTTACATTCTCGGCGGCGACTGCAAATGTAAATAGAGCGGAAACAGAGCGCCGTTGCCGTGTATGGACTGGTTCATGTAGGAGCCGTTCGAAAATTTCCTTTAGCCGTTCATCCGTTCGACCCTATCCGTTCGAAAATTTTCTTCAGCTGTTCGACCTTATCCGTTCGAAAATTTTCTTCATCCGTTCAGCCGTTCGACCTCATCCGTTCGAAAATTTTCTGCATCCGTTCAGCCGTTCGCTTTATCCGTTTCGAACGGCTTGCCTACCCGTTTCTCATCCGTTCGCTTGTTGCACGTTCGGCCGTTCGAACGGATACCGTTGGGCACGTTTTCGCGTGAGAGGTCACAATTTCTTTCCGAGTGCCTCCTCGACAGCACAGTAGATGAACTGCGGTGGTGTCGCTGCGATTTCGTAAATGTTTCCGCTGTTTAGCTCCTCGGCAGTGCAACTCATGGAACGCAATTGCAAAATCTGATCTTCGATCAAGCTTTTAACGGTGAAATGACTAGGACGCTGGTTGTGTCATTCTTTCCTGCTCGGTTCAACAACTCGCTTCTTGCAAAATTGAACACAGTAAATATCATGCTCTTTCCGAAACCAGTCGGAAGAATCGCTAAAACATCCTTCCCATTCAGCAGATCTTTTATTGCTAAAAGCTGTTCTTCTTTCAGGATAATCCTTCGATTGCCTTCTTTTAATTCGTTGATGCGATCAACTGCAGCTTCGATGCAATCTTTCACAGATTCTTCGTATTCCGCCATCTTTCAAGCTAGAGTCAGACTGGAGAAATGGTATCCGATGCTGACAGATTGATTGACAACTTTCACTAACGACCAATCAGAATTTTCCGTCCCTCCGTGGACGGAAAATTCACTTGGCCCTAGTTTCCGGGCAGGCGGTTCTTCCCACCCCCAGACCCCTCCTCTTCTCGCCTTTTTCCCCTCCCCCACCCCCTTCCCTTCTCTTTTTTCCTCTCCCCAGTTTCTCCCTTGTTCGCGCGTTCAAAATGGCGGCCGGTCGTTCGTAATCGCTGTTTTCAAATCAATATTTCCTCCACAAAACCGCCTGCTTTGCAGGCTAGTAGGTAGGTAGGAAGGTAGGTAGGTAGGTAGGTAGGCAAGTAGGCAGGTAGATAGGTAGGTAGGTAGGTAGGTAGGTAGGTAGGTAGGTAGGCAGGTAGGGAGGTAGGTAGGTAGGCAAGTAAGCAGGTAGGTAGGCAGGTGGGTAGGTAGGCAGGCAGGCAGGTAGGTAGGTAGATAGGTAGGTAGGTAGGTAGGTAGGTAGGTAGGTAGGTAGGCGGGCGGGCAGGTAGGTAGGTAGGTAGGTAGGTAGGTAAGGTAGGTAGGTAGGTAGGTAGGTAGGTAGGTAGGTAGGTAGGTAGGTAGGTAGGCGGGCGGGCAGGTAGGTAGGTAGGTAGGTAGGTAAGGTAGGTAGGTAGGTAGGTAGGTAGGTAGGTAGGTAGGTAGGTAGGCAGGTAGGCAGGTAGGTAGGCAGGCAGGCAGGCATGCAGGTAGGTAGGTAGGTAGGTAGGTAGGCAGGCAGGCAGGCATGCAGGTAGGTAGGTAGGTAGGTAGGTAGGTAGGTAGGTTGGTAGGTAGGTAGGTAGGTAGGTAGGTAGGTAGGTAGGTACGTAGGCAGGTAGGTAGGTTGGCAGGTAGGCAGGCATGCAGGTAGGTAGGTAAGTACGCTGGCAGGTAGGTAGGTAGGTAGGTAGGTAGGTAGGTAGGTAGGTAGGTAAGGTAGGTAGGCAGGTAGGTAGGTAGGCAGGTAGGCAGGTAGGTAGGTAGTTTGGT